>SRPQ01000062.1:0-58523 GCA_018360075.1 Claviceps cyperi
CCCAACAAAACACACAAAAAAAAAAAACAAGTATACACGTATGCATACATGACTTGCTTCCAAATGAACACAATAGATTCACGCACCCGTGATTCATCACACCCCCTCGTCACAGACACGCTCCAGTATCCCAAAAGATTCAACTCACCGCCTCGCCACACCAGCAAGATCCCTAAACCGCGCCAAGACATCCTTATCCACATTCACAGCCCACTGCTCCTCAAAGGCCGCCTCGCCACCAACTCTCGCCACCAGGGCCTGTAACCTCGTAGCAACGAACCCAAACGTAGGCACCGAATGAACCGGATCCCTCGCCATGGTCTGCCTCTCCAGAATACTCTTGGGGGTATCATACTCTGTAGTTTCAAGGTCCTGCCAAATCAGCGTATCGGGCCCCGACGCATTCCCCTCCTGCACCTCAATCGTGACATACGTCCACATGTCAAGATAATCCTGCAACTTGACCAGCGCGTGTTCGTGCATCGGGGACGGCAGCTCCAAGAGCCGCGTCAGGCCGAGAAGGAACAGCTTCTGCCGTTCGGGATGGTCCATGCTGGTGAGGTGCGAGAACCACTCCGCGGCGAGCCACGGCCAGACCTGGTCCAGGCCGCCAAAGGGCGTGAGCATCTGCACAAACATGTTTGGTTCGGCAAGCGCAATGCGGGCCAGAATGCAAAAATAGTCCCCCTCTGTGACGGTGTTGAGTTTGCTGACCTTGCGGTTGGGCCCGGTGGTCTGGTGCGCTTCCCACGCGCTGTGGAGATTGGTCATGATTTTGTTCATGAAGCCCGTGGCCAGCATGTCTTGCACAACGACGGAAACACCGTTGGAGCCACCGAGATCAGTGGCCGCGCGGATCAGGTATTCGACGCAGACGGTGCCGAGGCGGACTTGCTCGCGGCTTTTGGAGTCGAGGGTGCCGGCCAGAGCGGTGAGCATGTGCCGACGGATGCCGTCCTCGAGCATGGCGCCTGGTGCGAGGAGGAGATAGGATTCTACGGCGCTTAGGGCTTGGGATGCGGTTTCTGATTGATACTCCAGGAGAGGGAGGGCGAGTTCTGCCAACTCAATCACCTCTGGTGCTAGCGGTGCTTTGCTTTGCATGAGCACTGCGTTCCACAGCTCCAATGACTCGTCGATTAGGTGGACGTGAAGGTCGGAGCCTGGCCGTGCTGCCTCGAACAGCAGAGGGATCATGACGTTGTGATAGCGCTGCGACGTTTCGCCCATACTCATGACAAGGGCGGCAAAGATGGCAATGACAGCCTGCTTGATCATGAACTCCTCGTTGCCACATGACTGCCACACGCCGGGCAGCGCTACCATCAACTGATCGCCAAACTGAGAAACCTGCGCCTCCATCCGCATGACCAAAATGCGGACTGACTCCAGGATCGCGAGTTTGGTCTCGTCCACATCCACGTTTTGCACCAGCTGCATGAGTTGAGAGAGCACGTCGGCCGTGTAAGGCAGGAATGCTTCGACGCTGAATCCGAGTTCGTCGGCAATCCACCGGAGCTGTCGCGCTGCAGTGATGCGGACTACTACATCGTTTGTTTCATCGCGTGGGTTCAAGAAGTGCTGGAAGACTTGATATACCATCGGCCTGCTTTTGTCTGCGAGTTTCACAGGCGCCCACTGGCTGATCAGAATGGCTATCCGCCGTCTTAGTACTTTATACAGCCCGCCTTGCTGCTGAGCATCCGTGAGTATCGTCGACGCTAAGACTGCGTCAAAGACAAACACGTCGGCAACATGGGCGGCCGCTAGACCCATGGCCGTATACACGGCCTCCTTTGTGGCAATGTCGGCTTGCGGGGATTGCGCCGTCTGAAAGTAGGATAGCAGAGGGGGTGTAATGAGCCGTTTGAAATTCGTGAGCAGGTCCAGGAACAGCTTTTCAGCGCAGGGCCGGACCTCCCACTCGTAGGCATTTCCCTCGCTCTGTTCTTGCTGTTCCCATTCTTGGGGATCCTCCTCCCAGAGCTCGAGATCTGAGCGGCGAAAGACAAATAGATGCGAGATGATGCAATTGACAATCTGGATCACTAGCTCGTCCTTAAACAAGTCGTGTTTGATGATAGTCTTGGCCTGCTCCTGCTCGGCCTTGACCTCAGGTTTCCGGTATTTGAACGTCTGCACAGGCTGAAAGGCTATTCTGATGCAACTTCTAATAAGTAGCAAGCCCTTGAGCGCCAGTCTCTCCTGCAGAGGACCCTCGATCTTGGCCTTGGAAGAGCTCACACTTCCGCTGCCCTGGCGAATGCCGCCAGACGTATCGAAGACGACGGCAAACTTGGACACCAGATCCCAGTATGCGTGCACAAGAGGGAGAGAGTTCGGTAAGACAGAAAAGCTAGCGGCATGATTGTCGGCCATGTCAATATGCAGTTTGGCGAATTGAAGCAGATGCTTGCCGATGGCATCCTGGTAGTGGGCGGGCAAGGACGACTCAGGACCGACGAAGCCGAGAAGCTGGCCAAATTGATTTTGAGAAAGAGTCCAAAACTGCTCGACCGAACCGTCCGCGTGCGGCCTTTCGTAGCCCACTATGGCGAGCTGTCGAAGGATCTTGAGAGCTAGCAAACTGTTCAACATGGCTACGTTGGCGTCACTTTCCGTCCCCTGGCTACCCGTGAGAAACGACAGCCATGCACTGGACCTATCGGCATAGATTTCGTTCAAAAGATAGACGATCTCGGGCGTCACCGACTGTAGGGATGTTTGCGACTTTTTTAATCGCGCTGTGCCGAGCTCTTTGACGACTCGGAGGAGCATCTCGAGAGTTCCGCGGAGCTTCTGCTGGTTTGCATTTTTGTTGGACCGCAAAAGACTTATCATGTTGGCGAGGGCGTCGGGCCAGTCTGTCGGGTAATCGATTCGGATGACCTTGGCCACGACAAAGGCGTTGTGCATGGCTAAGCTTCGTTCCTCCTCGTCAACGGTCCCTTGAAACAGGCGAGACCGTATCAGGCCCTTTTCTTCCGGCTTGATGCCATTCTTTGGCTGTGAGTATAACCTCCAGTACTTGTCGATCCCATTCTTCAGCTGTATCACGGCCAGGAAACGGACGTCGTTTGGGACCGATTTGTCGAGGTATACAGTCTAGGAGAAGCTAAGCGTCAACATCTTTCTCGTTTCATTTATTCGTAGTTCATTCTTCTTTGTTTTCTTCCTTTTTCCCATGTCTCCCTTCCATCTCTTCTCTCTTATAGCTGGCAACGCGGTTCCCCGGGACGATGGCGGGCTTACCTGCAGTGAAGAGTAGTATCCCGGTGTCTGCTCCCATGCTGCGAGTTGCTGGCCGGCGCTTTGTCGTTGGGCATGGTCGTTACCAGTGGCGGCCTGGAGTGTTCGACAGAGAGCCGTGAGAGAGAGAGGATTCGCCTCGCCCGGCACCTCGATGGCGAAGCTCATGGCTGCTGCGGTTTCTCGGCTTCGGAGCCGCCGGTCTGCTTGGCTCATCTAGTCTGCTTAGTCCGCTTAGCCCGCGCTAGAATTTGACTGGGATCGGGTTCAGACAGCAGCTACGACGGACCAGGCCAGCAGAAGAAAAAATGGCGAGGCGGCAGGCGAGAGAATTCGGGAACAATCTGCGAGGTTTGCCGCCGTTGGATCGCGACCGGGGGGTTTGGTACCGACTTGGTAAAGAAAGGTCTGGTGCCGGCTGGTGTGCCGGATTGGGTGGGGTTCATTACCTGTTTATTGTTCTCTGCGATCTCACTTCAGAAGTTCAGACAAGAAAGACACCAGTGACCAGACGCAGACAACGCTCATCCGGCACATGATACGCGGCAGAACGTTCGGGTCAAGTGATCAGTCTTCCTTGGCATCCTTCCCATCGTCTATGCGACGCGTCTTTGGCCAAGGTAGGTACAACATAGCCCCCGACTCACGAGCCTTTTGCGCGTCATGTCCAATGGCATTCGCCATCACGTTGGTACAACGAAAGATCCTTGCTGCTGCGGCAAGGGCGCAACCGGGTGGAGCCCGCATTGAAACCCGTTCCCAGAACTCAACGCGCCGCACTCTCTTGCATATCCGAATGTCGACTACGGGCTTTTCTCTCCCGTAGCATCCCAAGCGGCAACTGATCTGGCGGCAAGTCGCACCAGCGGCGATTAACAGCGACCAGGCGACTGAGGGCCGCCTCTCTGCGCCGCCACCATGATACGCTCACGAGCCTCTCGCCAAGCAGTCCTGCGCATCGCACGCTCCTCATGGACCTGTCCGACATGTCTCTCGCGCCGCCCGTACTCCTCGAAACCAGACGGCAAGAGCAAGCGCCAGGAACCGCCCGACCACCGCAAGATAGGTCACCAGCAACAGCTCTTCATCAACTCGATATACAGCCCCGGCTCGCCCATCTTCTTACCCAATGGCGCACGCGTCTTCAACCGGCTCGTCGACTTCCTGCGCAAGCAGTACGTCCGGTACGGCTTCGAGGAAGTCATCACGCCCACGATATACAAGAAGGCGCTGTGGGCCAAGTCGGGCCACTTGGACAACTATGCCGACGATATGTACTCCGTGATGGGAGCGGCGACGACAACTCACCAGGCACCACCCACCCAGAAAGGCGAACAAGACAACGAAGCCGCGCGATGCTGCGGCGCAGACCACCATGCTGTGACGACGCGAGACGACTCGCAGCTCGATGACAGCCACGACGACGAATACGGCTTGAAGCCCATGAACTGTCCGGGCCACTGCCTCATCTTTGCATCCAAAATCCATAGCTACCGCAACCTTCCCGTCCGATACGCCGACTTCAGCCCCCTACACCGAAACGAAAGCTCAGGCGCCCTCTCCGGCCTAACACGCGTGCGACGATTCCACCAAGACGACGGCCACATCTTTTGCCGGCCCTGCCAAGTCGAAGACGAGATCAAAAAGACGCTCGACTTCGTCAAGGCCGTGTACTCGGTCCTGAAACTAGGCGTGAGCTACCGCCTGGCGCTATCAACACGACCGCTGGACCATTTCATAGGCACAACGGACGAGTGGGATCGGGCCGAAGACCGCCTCAAGCGCGCACTGGATGCTTCAGGAATGGACTGGACAATCAACGAGGGAGACGGGGCCTTTTACGGTCCCAAGATTGATATCGTCATTCGGGACTCGGATGGAAAGGAACATCAGACAGCTACGATACAGTTGGATTTTCAACTGCCGAAGCGGTTTGAGCTGGAATACCAGGCCCCCGCGCCAGAGTATGAAGCCCGCGGCGAAACAACTACGGACCCTGCCCTGCTGGCGCACTACGGCCCCGTGCGGCCCGTCATGATTCATCGGGCCGTGTTGGGTTCCGTGGAGAGATTAATGGCCTTGCTCATCGAGTCATGTAATGGGAAGTGGCCGTTTTGGCTGAACCCCCGGCAGGCCATCATCCTTACTGTCAATACGTCGCAGCCCGTGCTGGATTGGGCCGATCAGGTCCGGGATGTGCTTCTGGGGTTGCGGCAGGAACCGGGTGAGCCGGGGCATCCGCTTGCCGATGGGCCCCTGAACACGACAAGCCTGGCTGTGCATGTCGATTACTCTGCGCGCTCGCTAGGGGCCAAGATCCGAGAGGCCCGGGGCGATGGCTACGGCCGGATCCTCGTTGTGGGAGAGGATGATGTGAAGAATCGTCAAGTGAGCTGGGGGAAGGAGCGTATGCGACCTACTGAAATGCGCGATTGTCTGCGCAACATGGCAGACGCATATGAGTAGAAGTATCTTGTGTATATACCAGATGCTGATGAATAGAAAATAGACATTGCTGTAAGATATGCTGGATAGGCATGTACTCATACACTCTTGTACAAAACATTACATGTACCTACATACCGCACATGCACACGGCATGGCCATGACTCCGGAATCTTGTCAGGACGCGTTGATGCGCATCAAAGTACACCAAAAGTAAACAACAGCCGAGGGTCTGGCACATGAAACCGTGACGCCTGAACTCCATGATTCTGAAAGAGAGCGGCAAAATAAAGGATCCATCCGACATGGTAAAGGGGCCGAAAAAGCGCCTCGCAAGAAAGAAGCCAGTGAGTGGTATTGCGTACCATCATATTTGTACACAAACCAGGCCATCGCTTGGTTCAAGTGAACCCTAACCCGTCCCTCAAACCAACGCAACACGGACACGGTTGAGTCAAACAAAAGTTTCTCATGAAATTAACGCCATGAGGTGCTCGTTGCGGAAAGGAAAGGAAAAATGAAGGTTGCGTCGCTTCCGGGACGTCGGCTTTCGATGTAGCGTTGAAGAAGTCGCTTCGGCAAATCGCACGCCGCCGGCCAACGCATCATGGCATCATGTCCCGGCACAGCAGTTTATGTGCAGGGGGGGCAATGAAGAAGCGCTTCAATGCCGAGACTTGGAATTTCATTATCGTAAAGGGTTTTTGGTCTATACTGTAAAGTAGGGGAAGAGATCGTCCAATGCGTGTCAATATAGCCTTGTTTCAGCTCTCATTCCAGTCGTAATTCTGTCTCAATTAGTACCCCTGGCTTATGGAAAAGATCGTCAACCTGGAAGGGCAATAGAGCACCAGAGAGGGGTGGTCCATGGTGTGTGAAGTGTTTTTGCAGGGGGAGGAGAGCGGCCCAGCGACTTGGGGGGCAAATTGGACGGCATAAGAGAAAGAAGAGGAGACAAGAAGGGGGAAAAGGAGAGAGGAAGACGGGTGCGGTAAGGCTAAAGAAGCAAGGGCTTACCTTTTCAGTTCATCATCAACGTGACCGCCGGCCAGTTCAATGCGCTCAATGAGTTTGCAACGCTCTTGCATTTGCTGTCGGATGTATTCAACAGTGCGCTTCAGCACGAGACCTTCGGACCGGCCCTGGCCTTCCAAGCCGGGCACAAGGAAGGTGAGCCGATCGAAGCCCTCCCTAATGGCCTGTCTGCGCTTTTGTTCTGGGGCATGGGCCGATTGTGTTAGACAAAGAAATGCAAAGAATGAAGACATCAAAGATGGGGACAAGAGAAAGCTGAGCCAGCTATTCTGTCTGCTGGTCATCATTGGGGTGAAGGGGATCAGAGTTGAGGGTGCAAGCTTGGCGGGTTGGCAAGAAGCGTGACAACGAGCTTGAAGGGTGGCAATGTACTTTGTTGCACAAAGAAGAAACAAGCGCAGCAAGACAAAAACAACGCACAAGACAAGACAAGACATACCAGAAGCAATGTGATTCTGCTTCTTCTCCACCTCAGTCAGCCGGGATTTCTCTTCTGCGCCAGCGCCCGTGTCGCGCGACGAAGTAGACGCATCAATTGGCGACGACATGGCCGTGTGCAGCGTCTTGGGCGCGACCTCGTTTGGCGCCCACCAGTCGGGATGATGGAAAGATGGGAGCCAAGTTTCCGGCCGAACAGAGAAGGGGACCACAGGGTCTCGTGACTTTGGACTTTTGGCCGATTTGTTCCTGGTGTTTTCGGCGCCCGTTCTCGGGACCCTTTGGCGGGTCGTCTAATGCAGGGCCGAGACGGTGACTTGGGTGGGGGGATTGACAAAGAGACAGCCGTATCGTGGAAGAAGCTCCTGAGAAAGCGATGTTGATATTCGCAGAAGTGAGCGCTTTGACTTGTTGATAGATAAAATGGGCAAGGGCGAAGTAGTCTCGCTTCATATATATCACCACTGAGCAATTGCTCGCTCTGGTGGAGGCAACAAAATGTGGGGACGGAAGGGACTTTTCCCTTGGGCGGACCAAGCGTCACATGTACGGACCGGTGGGCGCCAGAATATGTACGTAGGTACCTACTCCGTACCTAGGTACCTAATGTACGAAGAAAGGAAGGAAGGGCAAGGAGAAGTCGAGGACCAATCAGTGCGTTCCCCATTCGTACGCTCGAGCCTGTCCCAGTCGCGCGTTGCCCGATGAGTCCGTCCGCGATGCAGTGGAGAACTGAGTCTAACTATTCGGCTAAGTACCCACCCAGCGCAGTAGTTTCAGAAAAGAGGAGATTTGATACGTCAACGCCCCAATGACCACACCCAAGCTGCGTCCACCACACCATGGGTAACAGCTTTCAACCCTCACGTCAACAACGCAAGCTATCAACACATCAACAGCACCATTGATATAAGCTATGCGGCTTCATTTTTTCGTCCTCATATCGTTCGTCAACCCCTCCATCGAACTGTACAGCAATAGAGTAGTTCCGCATGGCGCAGCAATGGACGAACACTGCGCTGGCGAGCCGCCTGAATTTGAAACAGTTGTCGAGTTTCTCTTCTCGCCTTCTTGCTCAGATAGGGTGCTGATAAGGGTGTTACTTTCATGAAGCGTTCATCCAGTGACCTTCAATAGATCAACGGGCAGATGCAGCCAACAGATTACCGGCTCTATTTACACTGAACAGATATCTGACATGAACATGCAGGACGCCCTTGACCCGGTGCACGACCTCATCCGAAAGGAACGGCGGCAGCCCGCCCGCAACAAGTGTAACGATTCAGCTATGAATGCAGATGCTTCCAGCATCATTCCGTCTACTAGGGCACAGATCAGAGTACCTCGGAGGGCCCACAGGCACTGAGGCCACAGCTGCCGTCAAGACGAGCGTCGAGCGACGAAGGGCGTGCCGGGCCCAGTTCGAGCATAAGACATGTAAGAACCGAGGCAGAATGGGTTGAAGTGCGAATGATACGCCGTGGGCACAGCGGCCGAGGCTCTCGCGGAATATCAAGTTGACACGGTTATAAAGCCCGAGATCATGAATTGAAGTGCGCAGCCGCCTGCGCTCCTTGTCTCCTTCTTAGCTAGCCGCCTCTCGATCAATATTCGCTGCTCGTTTACATGCTTTTTAATGTTAAATGACCCTCTTTGCACTGAAAATTTAGCATGCAACTTCCAAATTGCGAGCATTGCGATTTTGAGCAGCAGCAAAGTTGATAAGTTCGACGAAAGACGATCTCTAGTGCGGACCCGCCCGATTGTGGTGTTTTCGCGTGGGTGTGTCTCAATCGAGCACACTAACCGAATTCAGCCAAAGTCTCCACCTTTATGGATCTACTGCCTTGATTGGGTACTTAGCCGAATAGTTAGACCCGGGGAACTCCCATTTCCGAGATGCATTCGTTTTTCTCCTCGAACCTTCGCGTCCTTGCGTTTTGCAAACTGTCCTGCAATCCATGCCTTTCTCCATGTCTATCGTAATCGAGCCTTGGCCCATGACGCCATGCAAATCCATCTGCAGCTTGCCCCTATCCTGCGGGCCACCCAGGATCATTCCCATGTTGAACAGACCTGGTCATGGAGAGCTTACGGAGGACGGAGTATGTACATGTGTAGAAGTTTGCAGCACATAGCATCTTGCGGCCACGTGCACTGATTGCAACGTGCGAATGCCGGCAGCCCATGCTCTTTGGCAAGGAGTCCCGTTCGCGGCCCCCGGCAGGCATGTACTTTACAGTACGTACATGTCCACGACATTCCTTGTCGATGGGCCGCTTGATGGGCCGCTTGATGGGCCGCTTGATGGGCCGGGCCGCCTTTCAGGAATGGCTTGTCTCACCGCGAAAGGCCAGTCGCGCGAAGACCATTCAACAATTGATCACATGTACGTCATATGTCCACGTAGCCAGTCATTTGTCACGACCGTTGCGGAGGAGAGACAATCTGCGCGGCTTCTGTGCGTGTCCATAATGTGGTGTAGGGTTGTTGTATCAAATCTGTAGAGCGCGGACAAGATCGCGGATAAAGTTCACTCGACCGCATGGAGCACTGTCTCCGGCGGCATTCGGTCGCGTCGTCAGTGACGGTTCGCTGCATGAGGATATTTTTGCCGACGGCCGGACCCAATGGCCAAGGCCCAAAGTTACTGTTACCGTAAGTACCAGGTACGTAGGATACGGGGGCAGAGGATCAGATCTTCCATACACTCGGTCGGTACGTAGGTAGGTAGGTAGAGCCGTAGAGGTAGACGAAAGTCGCAGAGTCAGAGTACACCATTGTCATATGTACGTACATATAGCCTCAGGATAGGTACATAGATATGTACCTACCCCCTACCCCGTATGATAATGTACCATCCTCCGTATATCTACATCGTACTTTGTAGCTACGTAATGACATTGTCTCATTCTGGCCGAGACAGTCGCTTCATGTTAAAGAGGACGTCGCGCCATGATCAACAACGACCATCCCAAATACGTGCAATTACTAGAAGCCACAAGATTGACAGTAGCAGTGCGCGACTCCACCTCTTAGTCGGCCTTTCACTGTGCGTAGGCTCATACGACAAGTGCAACACAGCCAGTATTGTAGAGATCAAATGCTCTTCATGCGAATTCTGAGAAAGAAGAATGGCCAAGGAAAACCGATAAAATGCTATGTACAATCGATTTTACAGCAACGTGCTAGCCCCAAATCACGTTCTTTTCGCTCGTTGAATTTGCCCTCTATAGCACGAATAGCACAAAGCATCACATCGTTCTTCTCTGCCCGGAGAACGGAAAGCGTCCGGGGTCGTAGGAATTGATAACAAGTAGGTTGACGAAAACCACCCCACTCCTTCAAAGTCGCTTCTCAACAACCGAGAACGGAAACGCTATCCAGCAAAGTATCTCGTCAAACAGATACTCTAAATCAACACCTCGTCACCCGACTCTTTGTCATCAAATTCATCTGCTTCCTGCCGGAATATGACCTTCTCCGCCATGGACAGACATTGCCTGACGGGAAGACCAATCACATTGTCGACGCTGCCATCAATCTTCTCGGCCAGCACCATGCCGCCAATCCCTTGGATCGCATACCCACCTGCCTTATCAACACCTTCACGCGTCTTGACATAGGCTTCAATCACATCATCTGGAAGCCCATTGCTCTCGCTGAAAAAGTACACCTTGGTCTCTTCGGTGTGAGTTGTGATGCAATATCCGGGATGACGGGCGTCCTCGCGGGGTGCCAGCACAGTAACCGCTGTCAGAACCCGGTGCATCTCTGTGTCTCGCAAGTGTTTCAGCATTCTGATATGATCAACCTCGCTGCGAGGCTTCTCCAAGATGCGCCCATCCCGAGTGACAATCACTGTGTCAGCAGAGATGACTAGGTCTGGGTCCGGAATCGACTTGAGCTGAGTTTTGAGGCATTCCACGTAGACATCGAGGCACTTCCGCCGAGACGTCTCGGCCACATACTCGTAGGGCCCATACACTGTCTTGTCCACGTCTTCGGGCTTGGTCGACGGAGTGATTTCCAAGTTGGTGAGTCCAATCTAGGTCCTCCGCTATTAGCCTAGTGGGGAGGGCGACAACAACATGTGGCTGGACTCTAGAGGCAGGCAAATCACTCTACCTGCTGGAGCAAGGCTTTGCGCCGCGGTGAGGCGGACGCGAGCACTACTCTTTTTGAGTTGAGATGTCGGATGATGGGCAGGTCAAGAGGTTGTAGAGGCCTCCGTACTGGTCCCGGTCCTCCTGGCTTGGAAACGGGGCTGCGAGAAGGTGACGGGGCATGTTGTGCATAATCCGGTGGCGGATCGCTCGGAGTGGTTGATGAGCCCGCCATCTTGTGCTGGTCGTGATGATGCAAAGTATCGAAGTCAGGAATTACTCGCGACGGCGGACAGCTGATGCATGGCATTGGAGGCAGCTATTTATTATGGAGGTCGTGGCGGTCGTGGCGGTCGTGGTTATGGTGTCCGAGCCGCCCCGCTCACATGAAATCAAGGTACCTCCTCTCTCAATCATACAAGTCACCAGAAGCGCTGGCTAGCTTCACTTGTCGAAGTGATCACCCCGTTACCATACTGACTGTCTACCGCCACCAAGGCGCCGCTTGTGATCTTGTGGTGAATTAAAGAGAGAGTAAACAAAGAAAGAAAGGAAGGAAGGGAAAAAATGGAAGGAGCCAGAGTTCCCGAAAGTGGCGTGTACAAGCTGATGGGCATCCATTTCTACGCGGATTTGGTGCAAGTGAGTCTCGGGCCGCATACAATTCAATCCTTTGTTCACAGCTCGTTGAAAAACACTAATTGAGAGTTCCAATCATTCTTTGATGTTCCTGCGCTCATGGTTGACCGGAGGATGGCCAGAACCTAAGCTCTGCCGTCTCTGCCTTGTAGCCTGATTACCACAATTGGCCTAGCGCCAGTGGCAGCAAGCTGAGAGCTCCTCCTTCGATGTTTGTTCCCGCGATTGGGACCGCTAATTAATGCTAGGTCTCCTCTCTGCCATCAAACAGCTCCATCGTGAAAGCAAGACTCCTAACTTCCTAATCAGCTTGGATGCGATTCCAAGCTCACCTTTGGGCGCCGAACTCGTCATTTTTCCTCAGAGAATTCTGCCTCCTATTACGCGACCGGAAGAAGCACGCCTGCTGTGCACCTTTGGTTCCTGGATGCAACGCGACGCTACGCCCACGTCACGCGTCAAGCGCATCGTCAACCCATCTTTATCATCTATCGCATCACCAGCGCCGTTTCGCAAGGGCCGGACAGCACGTTGTCGGACCGCAGCTCAAAGACCACCTCTTTGGTCGCGACCTAGTTACACCCTTCGATTATGGACAGTAAACGCAAGGTCAACGGCCAGGTTGCTGTTGAGCCAGACGATCGATCTGCAAAACGACGCAAATTGGCTGTAAGTGGTAGACTCCGCTCCATTAGCTATCCGCTGCTCCGCCATAGCGTGGCGATTTGTCCGTCATCTGCTGACTCAAAACCATGTGTGTTTTAGGAATTTGATCTATCCAAAGGCGAAACTCGCGAATCGACAACAGCCTATGGCCAGGTCTTTCTCGAGCAAATACGTCGCACGCAAGATAAAAGGTATGTCCACGAGTATTCCGCGGTATTACCTGCTGTAAAGGTCAAGGTAAAGGTTTGTGCTAATGTAGCTATTGCAGTGGAAGACTTGTCGCGACGTATTTCGAAAAGCTCCTTCCTAAAGAAGGAAACGAGGATTATTACAAACGCACCCGATTGCCGGTCTCTCTGGAAACCATTGAAAAGCAGCTAAATGATGGAAAACTTACGACTCTCGCACAGTTGGAAGGCTACTTCAAGCGAATGATAGCCAACGCAAAAGAGTTCTACCCTCGCTCGTCGACTGTTTTCGATGATGCAGAGCGTGTACGAAAAGCTTTGAGCAACTACATGACGAAGAATAATCCCGCTTATCAAACACGGGGTTATCAAGCAGTTGCGACCCCTCTCCCACCAGAGAACGGCGAGGACAATGAGGAACAGAAAGATGAGGAGGAAGATAAGGATGCAGAAGGTGAGGAGGTCACGCAGAGTGAGGATATTAAACAAAAGGTGGAAGAGGAAGAAGAGCCCGCTTCGAGGCGCAGATCAATCATCTTGAAAAGAGCAGGCTCTGGACGGCCGTCGAGGAACTCAGTGTCTTATGCCGACAGCCCACGGCGGTCGAAAGCGAGCAGTCGCCCCGATCACGAATACGAAAACGTTCCTTTCAAAGGATTGACTTTTCAACAAGCTCAGGAGAAAATCGTGGAGGATCTCCTGCGCTACAAGAAGCCAGAGTAGGTGGTCATCGTAAAAAAATCGTCCACTGTCTTATCAAGGTAAAGCTAACTTGATTCAAGGTACGACGGATATTTTGAGCCCTTTGTCCATCTACCGCCTCGGTCCTTGAGAGACTACTACCGTGTCATTTCAGATCCTTTGTCTCTGAAGAAGCTACAGAAAGAAGTCTTTGGTGTACAAGGTCGGGGTGATCCTACCGGGATAAGCGATTTCAAAAGCTGGAATGCTTTGGAAGAAAGGGCAAAACTCTTGTGGTCGAATGCCTACTTTTATAACGAAGAAGGCAGCGAAATCTTTGAATTAGCCCAAGAGCTGGAGGTAAGGCACCAATCGTCTGTCATGATGATTTACGTATCTGCACGGCTCTGACACATGGGTCCAGAAAGCGTTCTATGATTTGTTGAAAAAGGCCCGAGCAGCTGTTCCAGAACCGGCTCAGCCCAAGATCAAATTGAAGGTCGGGCAATCTGGCGAGATCCCAAACTCATCATCAAAACGAGTGACGATACACGTTGGTGGACGAACAAGTTCCGTCGACTCGCCCGCGCCACAAACCGCACAGCCCGCCGAGACGTCTGCTGGACCGTCTCAGGTTAACGGCGCGATTCAGCAACCGGTGTTGAACGCGCCACGGAGGGCTGTCACTTCGGCTCCATCACCGAGTCCATCTGTGCATGCCAGTCTCAAAGCTGAGGAAGCTCCAAAGCTGGCCCCAACAGTTCTGGCCCCAGCACCAGGACCTATGCCGGGGCCTCCTGTGGTGACATCGACTCTACCTATCCATCCGCCTGGGCCGCCTCAAATACAATCGACGAATCCAATGATTCCAGGCTACGTTGAGCCAAAGCGGCTGCGTGCACCTGGGAAAGGTGCGTTGCTACCAAACCATGAAACAATTCACGGATAAGGAAATGCGAATAGAAAGTTACTGACATGTCTTATTCATCGATTCAGGTATCAAGGACGCACTCATGTCCCGACTGCGGATTCAACTCCAT
The DNA here is from genome assembly GCA_018360075.1 of Claviceps cyperi. Lineage (NCBI taxonomy): Eukaryota > Fungi > Ascomycota > Sordariomycetes > Hypocreales > Clavicipitaceae > Claviceps > Claviceps cyperi. Next base: position 14,488 of record SRPQ01000062.1, read on the forward strand.
CCTGCCATGCAAGCCAAAGACCCTGTTCTGCTCGACGTGCATCCCCTTCCCCGAGAAATGCAACAATCCGGTCTCGTTCATCTCCCGCCAAACATCAACCGCGTCATGATCATCCCCTTTTTGCCCGATTTGCTGCAAGACCGCCAATACAGCCTCTGGGTTCTCATCGACAAGCAACCCCTCAAGCCGTGCCACCAACCTATCCCGAACCAGCTCCCCCAGGAGCGTGCCTTTGACGTGATGCTCCATCCAGGTGTCAACGTTATTGAAGCGCATCTCATTGCTGCTGTGCCCAAGCATGAGCGCGAGAAGGTGGGTACGGAGGTTGAACTAGAAGTATTTACGGTTTATGTCAATGTCCCGCAAACCTAGTACATATCGATGAGGCGCGCACGAACGTGTATGTAGCTCTGTTTTCTTCTGAGCTTCATTCAACATACTATTTTCAATGTATTCTTCTCATGTCTCCCCTTTTTAGACCTTACTCTTCTCTCCTTGTTCTTTATTTGCTCTTTTTTTGTTTCTCTTTCGTTCTGGATCAAAGAAATGGTTGGTAGCTCGGAGCTCAATGGGCTTGTTTGGCTATTTCCTTGATAAATTGTGCAAATGGAAAAGGACCATGTATGTATGTATGTTATGAGGGTCCACTTTTCTCTTGTTTTTGGCTTTGGTCTGTCTTTGATACCGTATTCTTTGCACCAGTGAGTCTCACGATGACATGTTGTGCATAATTGTATGGGAGATCGTATTTTATTGTGCAAGATACTATAGTTCATGTGATGTAGTGAAATTGGACTTTAAACTGTGGAATAGAGGTGAGAGAAGAGGGGTTTGGTGTATGCACGTATGTTGATGCGTCAGTAAGAGGTTGCGCTGACTATCATGCTCGAAAGCTCAAATTGAAGAAAGCTGCCACATGCAGATGCGCCGCTATGGTATCGTCTCGTAAATCATCAAAGCGCTGTGCCCATGTCTGTAATAGCCCCCTCTCCTTTCCTGTCTTCCCACTACCCCGTCGTTCACAGTACTGTACATTATATTGAAGAGTTGAGAGAGAAGTGCTGTAACTGGCTGTGATGTTTCTAAGATTTGACTGGCTTTCGTGGGATTCTCGCGGCTCTCTCGATTTTCACGAGCATAGCCCCGAACTCCTTTTGCTCGACATGATACCAGGCCGAGACGCTGACGTACATGACCACATCTTCCGCTAGTAACTCCACCACACCATCTATAGTAACAGAGCCACGGATAGGTGGATCTTTCACGACCTCCCATTGCTTCATACACGTCGTCGTGGCGTCGTTCAAGGCAAGTTGGAATTCTTGGAAGAGCGGGGCGTCGAAGCCGGGTGTGGCTTCGAGCACAGTAGTTTCTGTCGGTGCTGTGCTGCTGAAACCAAAAGATTTAGCTACGCTTTGAGCTGCTCGTCTACAGAACGAGTCGATAAATGTCCAAGCCCCCACGGCAACGGCTTTGGGATAGAGGATTGTTCGAATCTGGTCTACGACGTAGGGGTCCATCGGCCGGCTGCCCATGAAGATGCCCTCTTTGGTGAGCATGAGTCTTATCCTCGAGTCAGCAAAAGGGATGCAACGAAAAACAGAAAAGATTGAAGAAAAGGTGACCGATTCCCTCAACTTACCCGATTATACAACGCTCTGGCGGCGGAGCGGCAGGAATGTGAAGTTCCAGTTCAATCTTTCTTGTTTCGATCTTTTTTCCTTCCAAAGCCTCTGCGAAGCTGGGAACTAATTCTATTGTTTGTCTGACAATGTCTGCGCAAGCCACTGTTGCAGAAGAAAAGGAGTGCGTATTAGCATAAGACATTAAGGTAAAGCATACTACAAAAGACTTCAAGGATTTCGTACACTTGATATCCGTTTGCGCTTGCTGGTCCTCGTGCAGGGCTAAGAAAGCTGGCCACTCGGGATCAGATCGTTTATATGGCGGTTGTTCCACTTCGCATGTTGCGAAGGGACATGGCAGAAATGCCAAGTACGGTTCGGCTTCCTGTTGCGCCACGGCTTCGAGATATTCCTGCCTCTCCTCTTCTGATGCATTCTCTAGGAGAAACTGTTCCGCAGCCTCGTTCAAAGCCTCCCACAGAGGACCGATGGCCCAGACAAATGAGGTCCAGCAAAGATAGTATATGAGGGTCGTCAAGACTATGCGACTGCAGAACTTTTAGGGTCAACGGGGCGAGACTAGGCGGAAAAGGCATGATGCAAGACACATGAATGACCAACGTACCCTAGCCGCCGTTGGAGCCCACGTGAGTTGGACGCTGGCGCAGTTCGCGGGAAATATATAGGGAGGTCGCGAGGCAGTCGGTTCCGTCTGGAGGATGCGAAGGGGGGAGAGGGTCGGAGGGGCCATGAAAGAAGCTGTCGCTTCGTTGAGGATATTTGGCGGACCACGGTATAGGACGCTGACGAGGGAGTCATCGAGACACGCCCGAAGGCGGCTGCCGCACGAGAGAGCATGTTGAACCGTCGTCGCTCACGGCTCACGGTAAGGCGAACTGCTGAGGGCACCAGGCGACGAGCCCGCACAGCGCCGTGCGTGCAGCGAGGGAGGAAATACAGCAAAAGGAAAGAAGAAAGTCGGAGGCATAACGAGGCAAGATTCCTATGCGCATTACACTGCCATGCGATGGGGTAATAAAAGCCGCTGCCAGAGTCCACGAGCCCATGCAGGCTACAGCAAGAAGGACCGGAGGATTTGTCGCCGCAGCTCCGTTATTACGCGCCGTTCAGTGGTCACATTACACTGGGCCGCACTGCAGCCTTCGCCGCCGCCCCAGGCTGCCCCAGCCCAATGAACCAAGTCACCAACCACTTCATGTGACGTCTCGAAGCTCTCGAGGCTCAGCCCCATCAATCACAAAAGGCTTCACGGCATCGCCCTCGCATCATGAAGCTTAACGCTGGGCTTATCGCCGCACTTTCTGGCTGCGCTGCAGCTGCTCAACTATCAGCCGAAGTCTATCTTGTCTCCAAACACGACGATGCCTCGTCTTCACCTGCCGTCACCCCTAGTCTTGCCAGGCTGTTGTTCCTGCAACGACTGGCCTCGAATGGTCGGGGGTTCGATCTCCAGGATGTTCCCAGTGGCCTCAACGTTGCGACCGCAGTTTCTTTTCTCAATCAATTTGGGAAACCCACCCCGCCGCTGTTCTCGGTCGGCGAGACTATCCGACCAAATCAACTTGTCTTGATGCTCGACAGCCTGAATGACGAGCACATGAAGAAACTCCGCAAAACACTCGGTACAAGTCCTTCATTTACGATCACCGATCCACCTGCCGACAGCGCGCACAAAGACTTGATAGAGTTGGATTTCCTCCACAAATCGGGTGTGGCAGACGGCAATCAGTGTTCTATTCAGCAGATTGCAAATCCCAAGGGGGATTGCTGGAATGGAAAGTCTTCTGCAGTGGCGAAGTACAGCGCGAATAAGGTATGTTCTCTATGGAGATTGATAGCCGAGATCGGCTTCATTGTAAAAAAAAAAAACACGTATCTCGACTAATGTCGATACTTCTTCAGGATCCCAAAGTTATCGAGTACGTTGCCAAGCAGATCAACCAGCTGCTTCAACTAGCCAAAGCCGGAGATATGGAGACGACTATTATTGCCCTGCCCTCTTCTTCTAGCTCCAGCCAGTGGGCAGATGAGCAGCACGAATTGCGCCGTCAACAAGCAGAGCAAGTCATGTCAGTCGTTGACAAGCTCGAAGCGGAAGCCCCAACAACCTCACCGTCCACACCTCAAACCATGATGTTCGCTCCTGCCGACCGTATTGCTGCTTGCTACGATACTGCATCTGCCTGTAATGTGGCAACCAAAAACTGCACCGGCCATGGAACGTGCAAAGACAAGTATGGCACTGGTGACGGGGCCAAGGATGGTGCTTCGTGCTTTGCTTGTCACTGCCAAGCCACTAGAGAGGAGAGCAAAGGTGTGAAGCACTGGGGTGGTCCATCTTGTGCCAAACAAGACGTCAGCGTACCTTTCTGGCTTTTTGCCGGGTTCACATTGGTTATGGTCAGTATCCTGTCCATGTCTATTGGTTTGTTGTATAGTGTTGGTGAGGAAAAGCTTCCTGGTGTGATTGGAGCCGGTGTCTCGCGAAACAAGTAGACAGCGTGGGATACGGCCGTGGATGGTGAAAGAAGCTTTGCATGTCTACTTTGGAGTTGGTCATTGCATGGTGTGAAAGAAACTTGTAACATAGATGTATCACGCGGCGTCCAGCCGCTGCTCAGCGTCCACTTAGTTAAGTTGTTGTCTTGCATCTTTCCTGGGGAAGGATTGACTTAGTGAGCCGCCGGGGTGCAGCAGACCGTTCAGGCTCCATCATCATGTGGACTAATGAATGTCCATAAAGAAGCGATCAACTCAACATGGTGTTGACCGACGATGCGTGTGTGATCACTCATACGATTACATATGACTTGTTTTTTTTTTGGAGACGAACTGAACAGTACAGGAGCATGGCGTTCGCAACCCGACCAATCAGAGAGCAGGGGACTGACTGACTTGACAAAACCAGGGGCGGACTTTTCCGCTTCTCCCGCCTCATTGTCTTACACTTTCCAAACCCATTCCATCTCTCATAACTTTCTTCTTTTTTCCCCCCAGGGAAAAAGCCCGCCGGATTTGTTACCGGTTTCGCCAACGATATTCGACTGAGGCGCTCTCTGGCTGCGACAGTGGGCCGACAGGCGCGCCCAAGGGGTCACGCCGCACGCGACTACGTCCGGCAGATATGGTTCGCGAAGCGGAAGACGTCAGGACGGAACCGAGTAGGCTTCCAACGGCGAAATGGGGAGCAGCATGCGCCGCTTGTGCCATGGCCAAAGCGAAGTGCATTCGCTCGAATCCTGACCCAAACGCAAAATGCGACAGGTAAGGCGTCTTGCCTCGGTGTTTTTCTACTTGGGCCTTGCGACTCAAACGGCCTTCGGGTCGGCTGGCTAGCTGGCTGCAGCTTCGCACTGTGCACCCTTGTCATTCCTGGGCCCTGGCTGACAAATTGACGTCACTGTCTCGAAATATCAAAGGTGCCAAAGACTTTTGAAAGAATGCACGGCGCAAATCCATCGGCCGCGTAAGAAGCGGCAGTTCAAACCTTCGTAAGTCATTTTCTTCAAGAAATCTTGTCCATGGGAATGCGCCGGCGACATAATGCGTTGGTGCTTGTCCGGCTCGGCCTCGATGGCTTCGAATGGGGCCGAGTTCAGCTGCATCACGGGCGGTAAAATCTAGGTCCATGGGCATGAGTTGATAAGTAGTATTTGGCTGAGAATGCAGAAATAGTCGGACAGCGCAGATTGAGGAGCGACTGAACGGTTTGGTCAACCTTCTTCATGCTTCCGGGGAATTCACCAACAATCATTCCAACCACACTTCGCTCAATACTCTCAGCGATGCGGCTGTGAGGGAACAGTCGGCCATGACGCAAGACACGCCCTCAGCGAGCTCCACGAATTCACATCAGTCGTATTCGAAAACTTGGGTGATCCCGGAAACGTACAACTCGAATGCGATTCCATCATGTACCTGCCGACCAGAACCTGGCAGGGCACCTCCTCCCCCGGACTCTGACGATGTACTCCTAGAACTCTTTCGGACACAGATGCAACCAGTTCTTCCCTTTGTTATCGTGCCACCAACAGTCAGTGCTTACGAACTGCATGCCACCAAACCATTCTTGATGTCCGCAATCAGAATGGTAACCTCCTTCAGAAGTCTCAGGTCGATGAGCGCTCAGCTGTGCAGACTCATGAGCCATATTGCCGATCATGTTCTCATGCGGTCCGCTCGATCGCTGGAACTTCTTCAAGGTATATTGGTCATGATTGGTTGGCATCAGTATCACTGCATGATGCATGCCCAGATGAACAATCTCCTTTCCTTGGCAGCGAGCATGGTGTCAGATCTCGGCTTGAACTATCCTCCTGGGATACGCGAGCAAGCCCGACTGATGGTGGCCCGACCGGATGAGCCCGCTGGTCGTACCAACGATGAACGGAGGGCTCTCCTTGGCGTGTGGTTCCTGACTTGCAAGTAGGTTTTTGTCACACGTGCAAACTAGTTGCTTGAAGGCGCGGTCGACTAACGCCAAGTAAGTGTATCTGTTAGCTTTAATCGAATAGATTCGATGACCTTTACACAATACATTCAAGAAAGCTTGAATGTGCTCGAAAACGAGACAGAATACGAGTCCGACGTTACCCTTGTCTTCTTGGTTCGGGTACAGAGACTGACGGAGAGAATCTTTGAATTCACCTCCAAGGACAGAGGTGAAGAGGATGTTCCTGGCATTCCGTCCGCCCCAACGACAGCTTATATGGCGGCTTTTCAGAAAGAAATAGACAAGATACGCGATAGTCTGCCCATGAGGCTTCAAAATGACGGTATGTGGATCGGGGTCCTTTGTCTGTTGCCGGGCCGCGTCTTCAATTGACAGCGCTGACCTTTTAATCAGGTATATTCATGACCTATCTCAATACGGCAAGGCTACGCCTTTATGAGCCGCCTTCAGTGGACATCCCCTTGGTGAACTCCCTCCTAGATTCCATGACTGCCGGTCATATCGGTCATGGCACGCCGCTCGACAAACTGTACCAGTCCAGTGCCGCGCTTCGAAATTGGTTCGACACCTGGTCACTAGTTCCCGCCTCTTCATATTTTCGGAACCCAATCTCCAACATGACTCAGCTCGTCTATGCCATCACTATGCTCGGGAGATGGGCTCAACTAGCAACACCAAGAACAGTGTACGAGGGAGGAACGCCGATGCCCGCAGGTATTGGAAGCTCGATATACAACTCAGACTCCCAGATACGCACCAAAAGCCTCATTGCGAACAGGCCAGCGCCGAGTAACAGCAGGAGAGGCAGCCCGAAGCAGCAATACGGCGACCAAGATCTCATCCAAGCCGTAGCTGCCCTGCAGCTCCAGCTCCAAACGCAGCCAGGATTAATCATCAACATTCCTGAGATTCTCTCCACCGTTTGCGAACGATGCGAACAAGTCAACAGCCTCTTCCAACAGCAACAAACTTGTTTCCCAGACGAAAAAGTCGAGAACACCGTATGGACAGTCAGTGCCCTCAAAGTACGCATCATTCGCGTCAAGCTCGAGAAGTGGGCCGAAACCGTCGCCGCTGCCGCCGAGGCATGCGACCGAGCTGGCAGCATGGAAGCTGGCCAGCGATGGCGAGGTTCGTACCCGCAGACATCTGATGCGGCTGGAAACATGGTGCCCGTGGGTAATGGCATCGTCAACAGCGGCTTCGCACAGGACCAGACGCAAATCCAGAATTTCATTGGCAGCACACCTTGGACATCTGACCTTCTGGATGGCGTTGACCCCACGGTGTGGTTTGATGATGGTTATTTGGATTGGGGCACCATGACGATGAAACCGTGGGCGATCTGACAGGGGGGAGGAATCCCGCTTTCACAGGTGTAGGGGAGAAATGGAGCCGATGGACGCATTTTGGATGGATGCATACATAGCTGAGTGGAAGAAGCGATCTTTAGTTGCTGTATATATATATTCTTCTTGTAATGACAGCTTCAGATAGATAATGAATGGTTCACAGCAGAGTCGTTACAGTAAAATTTTGTCACAGGTGGCCAGATCGGTCGTGCATGACCATGCATGATCGCGCTTGTTTTCGAATCCATATCTTGGAGCAAACACTGTGAACCACTTGTGAGTTCCCATCGGTGACCATGGCCGTTGCACAGGGTCAACATACGTCGGCCATTGTCATCCTGCCCTTCTACATCTTAGAATGATGAATGCACAGTGCCGTCTCGCCGTCGGCGAAAGGAAGCATTTCTTGGTGGCACCATAACCTGACGAATCGAGTACAAGTGTAGAAGCATGAATGGGTAGTGGCGCGATAAGATCTCTGGGGTGGGCAACATGCGTGGCTTAAATGTTTTCTTGTGTTCGGTTTTGCGCTTCCCTACCCTCCCTACTATCCTGTCCGACTGTGAGCGATGTTTGCGAGATATGACGCGGATAACATAAAGAACTTTGTATGCATCAACGCAATATAGCTTGTATGCGTCAATACGAGAAAACCAAATCAATTCCGATTCCATATTGCCATAGATCATCCGAGAACGCCAAACATATTCGTCTTCTTCAGTTTTTTAGTGTCTTATCCTTTTTGCTTCCTCTTTGTCTTCCCTTCTTCGCTGGAATCAACCTCAATTTCTCATAGAGTCCCGCAGAGTGTCATGCCCCTTATCGGTTGTGATGCTCTCGTCGGTCGTCGCCTCCAATTCTGTCTAGTGCTTCCATCATGACGACTGAGTTGCCGCGAATGACCTATGTTCACATGATCAGTCCCGGCCCGCGGTGTGATGAGAAGAACTTTGTCTCGTGGATACTCACGACCATTCCAATCTTGACCTTCTCGCCGCCATCCTTTTCTTCGACAGCTTCGTCGAGAACAATGTTCAGGAAAACCTATTAGAACGTGAAGTCAGCTTGGGCTTGTGTTTTTTTCGCATCGGAAAAAGCCAAAAGACATACGTCGTAGCCGCGCAAGACTCCAATGACTTTGCGACTGCCGTTCAGCTGCACAAAGATCCTCTTCTCCAGGTACTAATGACGCTGTTAGCACTTGATCGTCTCACATAGATAGATCGACATTGATTTTCTGGAGAGTTATGCCCAGAGAGGCAGGGTACGAGCGCATTTGATTATTGCAATGGGAAGCAAAGTACCTTTTTCAGCTCAGGTTGCGCGGGCGCCATGTTGAGCTATACGATTATGTTCGTTCCAACGTGCTAGATGCTAGGTTCCGTTTCCGTCGCGGTCGGCCACTTGACACGACCAGACGAGACGGTACGGTGTCGTCCTGAATTTACGATCACGTGAAGATAAGATAGGATGTACCTGCGTCATGAGTGCGACCACCCTTGCGACAGGCAGGCAACGTCTTCATTTTCACATGATACTGGCTCTTCGCGCATTTAAGTCATGATTGCAAAATGGCTTCATTTGCGGCAAAACGCAAGGCCCGAGTGATCAAAGTCGATGATGAGAACTTTTTCAACGATTGCTCGATCACGAGTGTAGACTCACCTGAGACTAAAAATGGTACGTTTCAAATGAAGATTTCTTTCCTTCCTGTCGGCCATTTCAGCGAGAACGTATTTACTGATGAGACATCACCGAAGGCTGACTCGGGGCATCCGTTTAGAGCTAGTCACACCAATGTTTGGCGCCAAGTCGTCGAGGAAGCCGTTCAGGCAATCTGGTCTTCGCAAAGCTTTCAGCGCGACTGACGAGCCCGGCGCCGACGCGACAAGCAACCGGATAGACGGCGATGAGCAGGATGACGGGCCAGTGGTTGTGCGACCTTTGTCAAATCGCGCAGCTTCTACAAAACAAAAGAGAAAGGCCGTCAAATCGCGGCTATCTTTTGGTGGCGACACAGAGCATAGTGCCGGAGACGAAATTGCAACGCCGCAAAAACCAGGTCTAGGGAAACGCGCGCTTGAGAACAGCGCACTGAAGCGTGGGATAGCTTTGCGTACATTTCCCTTGAGATCAGCAGATGAAGGGGAAGACGACCGGCCAAGATATAGCAAGGAGTACCTGGAGGAGCTACAATCATCAACGCCGAGCACACCGCGAGATGTGTCCACACTACGAGCCGAGAATGGAGACGATATGGAAATAGATGCATCCGAACTTGAGGGAGCAGTGGTGGTTGAATACTCAGAAGCTGTATCAAATTCAAAACCTGACATCCGAATACTTTCAGAAGCTGAAATACGCGAGAAGAAAGAGCGACGGGCTCGACTAGCCCAAGAACAGGATGTTCTTTCGCTGGAAGATGATGATACTACTACATTTAGTCGCAAGAAGGAAGACGACAGTCGATTACTTGCTGAAGATGAGGATCTTGGAGAAGGATTCGACAATTACGTGGAGGATGGGGGCCTTTCGCTTGGCAAGCGAGCAGAAAGAGAACGTCAAAAAAAAGACAGACAGAAAATGGCCGAACTCATCACTGCAGCTGAGGGGCACAGCTCCGACGACTCATCAGACAGTGACGCTGAACGGCGAATAGCCTACGAAGCTGCTCAAAGCAGAGCCGGTTTGGACGGCTTGAAGAAACCCCGACAGGATGCCTCACAAGACTTGCTTCAAATCCCGCCGAAGATTACCCCACTACCGAGCCTATCAGAATGCATGGCACGACTGCAGACGACGTTGAAGGCCATGGAGAGTGACCTCCAGACAAAGACTTCTCACTTGGAACATCTACGAAAGGAAAGACAAGGAATCGATATGAGAAAAGCAGAGATTCAGTCGCTACTAGACGAGACTGGCAAGAAGTATCAGGAAGTTATGAGTCGGGGGAATGCGACGCCAGGCAGTGCGGTGGCTGATGGGGGACAACTCAACGCTGGACTAGTCGGGGAGCGAGGCCTCGATAATCTCGGGACGACACCGAGAAGGTCAAGTCAGGGTGAGGATATGGACGTGACGTAGCGGCGTTCGGGGCCAGATTTACAGATTCCGTTATTGTTTCAGATTGGAAATAAGCACATTTGCGTAAACGGCATCCCGAATGCATAGCGGCAAACTTTTGTCGCTGCCAAAGATTGTCATTTTCCACGAACCCAATCTTCTTTTCAATATTTCCAAACACTTGAATGCTCCTCTCTGCCCCCTGCCATAGAGCTTTGTTCTTGAGGCTCCAGGGCGAAAGTTGAGACTGGGCAAGACCTAACGTGTTTGTGGAATTGGTGCATGTTTTGGAGGCCTTCTCGTGGTTGGTGATAGCCAATAGTCATAGCCACTCATTTTTGCGCCTTTGAGTTGGCAATGGAAGCATACTGTATGAGGTCGCACAGAACCAGCGTGAGGTTGGCTGTTGATGAGGTTGCTGTTGCTTGGTTGGCGGCGGTCGGGAGTCGGGAGTCGGGACTCTACGGACCCACATCAGCTACGGCCATTGGACAGGGTTTGCTGTAGGCTGTAGCCATCGAAGCAGCTAGAAGAAGCTCTTCCCATCTTTTCTGTCTCCACCAATTACTTCTTAACTGCCCTGCCAAGTGACTTTGATCTGGTGTGCCTTTATCATAGAACGTACATAGTTTCCAGTCAAGCAACATCACAGTGAAAACTCTCTGCCAGCTCCAACTAATCAACCTGCTCATATTGATTATACCGGCGCACTCGACTACTCATATTACTTGTATTGACACACCATGGCTTCCGCAGACGAGCTCAAAGCTCTTGGCAACAAGGCCATTGCCGAAAAGAACTTTGACGCCGCCATGTATGCTCGCCTTCGTGGGCTCAGCCCGCCCAGTCCCCTTCATTTGTCTGTTCTGGTAGATGTTGATCGCTGACTTTCTTCGGCACTTTGTAGAGACAACTTCACGCAGGCCATCGCTCTTCAGCCCGAGAACCACATCCTCTATAGTAATCGATCAGCTGCGTACGCTTCCAAGAAGGAATGGGACAGTGCTCTGCAAGATGCTGAAAAGACGACACAGCTCAAGCCTGACTGGGCCAAAGGCTGGGGAAGGAAAGGTGCCGCCCTTCATGGCAAGGGCGATCTTGTCGGTGCGAACGATGCCTATGAACAGGGTCTGAAGCATGACGCGAGCAACGCTCAGCTCAAAAGTGGCCTTGCCTCTGTCGAGAAAGCGATGCAATATGAAGCAGGTAAGTGAAATATGTTCATCCTCTTACACTTGTCATCTTTTTGTGGATGGGTCGGGAAAACTAACCTCGGGCTCCTTTAGGTGGCCTGGGCGCAGACCCGACTGGTGGGCTCGGCCAGATGTTTAATGACCCCAACATGATCCAAAAGCTCGCCAACAACCCCAAAACCAGCGGATATCTCGCGGATCCTTTATTCATGGCGAAGCTGCAGCAAATGCAGCGAAATCCTGGAATGACACAGGATCTTTTTAGTGATCCGCGCATGATCCAGGTTCTCGGTGTCATGATGGGTGTTGATATGGAAATGCGGGACTCAGACCCCCGAGACACTGATATGCCTGATGCGCCGCCGGAGCTATCGAAATCCGAACCTGCTACCAAGAAGGCTTCTGAGCCGGAACCCGAGCCGGAATCCGAAAGTCTGGACGAGGAAGCGTTAGAGAAGAAGAAGAAGAAGGAAGAGGCCGAGAAGGAAAAGGCTCTGGGCACGGAAAACTACAAGAAGCGGCAATTCGATGAAGCTATTGAGCACTACAGCAAGGCGTGGGACACCTTCCAAGACATCACCTACCTCAACAACTTGGGCGCTGCCTACTTCGAGAAGGGTGATTATGAGAAGTGTATCGAGGCCTGCACCAAGGCTGTGGAGGAGGGTCGCGCCATATACGCCGACTTCAAGCTGATTGCCAAGAGCTATGCCCGTATCGGATCGGCGTATGAGAAGCAGGAGAATTTCGAAAAGGCTATCGAGTTCTATAACCGATCATTGACTGAACACCGGACGCCCGACGTCCTGAAGAAGCTGCGAAATGCAGAGCGCGTCAAGCTAGACGCTGACAAGAAGGCCTACGTCGATCCTGTCAAAGCCGAGGAGGCTCGCGAGCTGGGCAACAAGAAATTCAAGGAAAACGACTTCCCCGGAGCCGTGGCAGCCTACACCGAAATGACCAAGAGAGCACCCGAAGACGCGCGTGGATACAGTAATCGCGCGGCTGCTTTTGTCAAGTTGTTCGAATTCCCCAGCGCCGTTGAGGACTGCAACATTGCCATCCAGAAAGATCCCAAGTTCATCCGAGCCTACATCCGCAAGGCTCAGGCGTACTTTGGAATGCGCAAGTATAGCGAGTGCGTTGACGCCTGCGCCGAAGCTCAGCAGGTGGATGTGGAACACCACAACGGTGCCAATGCGCGCGAGATTGAGCAGCAGCAGCAAAAGGCATTTGGTGCCATGTACTCGGCTCGTGACAATGAAACCGAGGAGCAGACGCGTGAAAGATTGCAGCAGGATCCCGAAGTAAGTAAAGCATGCGGCCTTTGCCCCTTGATGTTCCCAATTCCTCAACACGCAACAGCCATTCACAAAAGGCAAGCAAGTCAGGACACTAACTTGGCTGGGACGTATAGATTATGAGTATCATGCAGGACCCAGTGATGCAGTCCATTCTGCAGCAGGCACAATCCAACCCGATGGCTCTGCAAGACCACATGAAGAACCCTGGGGTCAAGTCCAAGATTCAGAAGTTAATGGCTGCCGGAGTCATTCGAGTGGGTGGGCGATAATGGCCATGGCGGATGGCGAATGCGGACGAGGTGGATGACGCGAATGAGACTGATGATGGCAAGGGAGGGGGTATTGATTGGCTTGTACAGATAGCATATTGGCACTCGTATTGATGACGTTAATGAAGCTTTGTTCCGTGTTGTTGATATCAAAGCAGCGTTGTCAATGAATGACTCGAATCTCGATACAGTCTTGGCCCTTGAGTGAAAGAGCAGTGCGTATACATACATGCCTACTCCATGATTCGGCACCACTGACCAGTGGCCAGTCTGTGAGTCTTGTAAGTTGTCGTCTGTATGTAACTCTTGTTTCACAAAACAGCATGGCGCAGGCTGCAGCGGATTGGAATCACTGGATCCACTTAACTTGCGCAGCGCCGCAGCGACATCTGGGCTCCTCCTGGCTGGAGTGACTGGACGGTGGACCCCTTTTCGTCGCGCCAGCGCATCACCGTCTGAGGTTCTAAACCAAACTCCATAACTCCCGCCGTCTGCATCATGTCGCACACTCATCACCCCGCATGAGGATCAATTGAACTTGTCGGACCCCGAATCTCTCTTTCGACACACACCTGCCCGCGATGGCGGGCAATTCTGAGGCAGCCATGCAGGATGGTTCGTCCGGCCCCGTGCAATCCGATCGTCGGGGCGTCCCTTTGCCTGTCCTAGAGGTATTCTAACAAGTACATCAGCAGATTCAGCATGGTCCTCACTGCCAACGAAGATGCTCCTCGCAGAGCTACACAGACGCGCGACGGACGGTGAAAAACCTCAATGCGGCGGCCGACAACAAGGGTGGTACGATACGGCCGCGCACGTCTTTGCGTTGCTGCTGATCCTGGCTCTGAGCACATTAGGTACGGAGAAGCGATCCTCACATCATTCCGATTGGATCATGTCCCTTTTTTCTTTATCTTTGCGTTCTTCTTCTCGCAGAATTACATACTACTCGTGCTGAGTTTCTGACACGTCGTCGCAAAAAAAAACAAACAAAAAAAAAACAGCATGTGGATTCCCGCTTCTATCCCGACAAGCCACGACGGGTAAACGACAAACAAACATCATTTTCTATAGCCAGCATATTGGAACGGGTGTGCTCCTGGCGACAGCCTTTGTGCACCTCCTTCCCATGGCTTTCGAGTCGCTAACGGATCCGTGTCTGCCGCATTTCTTCAGTAAAGGATACAAGCCGCTGCCGGGACTCGTGGCCATGATATCGGCGATTATGGTGGTGGGAGTTGAATCGTACTTGACGGCCCGGGGTGCGGGACATGCGCACTCCCACGCGGCGCATCATCTCTATGATGATGATGAGGACGGTGGTGGAGCCTGCGGAAGAAGCAATGGCCAAATGATGCCTCTGCGTGACGAGAGCGGCGTGACGGGCCGGCGCCGAGACACTACAGACTTTGGGATACGGCCGGGTCGGCTTTCTCTCCAGGATGCGGAGGCCTCGCAGGGTCTTGTTGCGGGGGTGTCGCCTGTGCCGGAAGGGACACCCAGGGCGGGTTCGCATAAGCGCAAGACGACGGAGAATGATGATGGGTACGACGATGAGGGAGACTCGGATCTTGATCTCGATGTGGAGGAGTTGGATTCAGCGCCGGTCGATGGGAATGGAGTGTACGCGTCGTTGACAAAACCAGATAGCCGTGCAGGTGCGGATAAATCTGATCCATCGATGCTGTCACAGTCTCCCGAGGAGATCAGACGCCAGCTTCTGCAATGTGTTCTCCTTGAAGCGGGGATCCTCTTCCACAGCGTTTTCATCGGCATGGCCCTCTCTGTGGCAACTGGGCCCGCGTTTGTTGTCTTCCTCGTCGCCATCAGCTTCCACCAGTCCTTTGAGGGTCTCGCGCTGGGGAGCCGCATCGCTGCCGTCCCGTTCCCCCGCAAGTCTATACGGCCCTGGCTGATGGTCCTCGCATATGGGCTGACGACTCCGCTTGGCCAAGCTATCGGGCTCATCGTGCACAAGATGTACGATCCGGCTTCGATGGGCGGCCTGCTGGTCGTGGGATTCATGAACGCCATCT
This sequence comes from Claviceps cyperi, assembly GCA_018360075.1. NCBI lineage: Eukaryota > Fungi > Ascomycota > Sordariomycetes > Hypocreales > Clavicipitaceae > Claviceps > Claviceps cyperi. The sequence goes on from SRPQ01000062.1 coordinate 29,804, forward strand.
CGGCGGGTCTGTTACTGTACGCAGGGCTCGTGCAGCTTCTGGCGGAGGATTTTCTGTCGGAGAAGAGCTATAGGGTCTTGAGGGGGAAGAAGAGGCTACAGGCGTATGTGTGTGTTGTGGGCGGTGCGTTGTTGATGGCTGTGGTGGGCGCATTTGCCTGATCATTTTGTCATGTTTTCTAGTGTGCGCTATCTTCCACCATCCTGTGCAAAATCAGACATTTCTTCTTTCTTTTCACCTCGGCGCGCGTGTATGTTTTGTCCTATCTTAGGTGGGGATACATGATATGGACATTGCAGCGCGCCCTTCTCATCACCATACCTTACCTAGACACAAACTTCGCAAGCATTCCATGCCGGATCTACTCGTCATGGTATGTATCTATGTCCCTGCATGATTGTCACTGCGGCGTGCCATGGCCCGGACACGATACGGGACACGGGAACACGGGAGGCAAGATGGTGGCGCTCATGCATGGCACGGCGCACGGGTAGCTCGGTTAGCCAGCCAGGTACCGTATAAACTGGGAACTTCCACCTACACATTCTTTTGTGCGATAAATACCTTCATGAGCCACGATATATCACACAAGAGTTTTCGGTCAATGTAGCAGCGCCCTTTCGGGCACCTGCGTTGCGGAACATCCCTACCTAGCTATCGTAGCCGGCAATTTCTGCCCATGTGAAGGTGTTTCTGGATGGCATCTCGGCTATATCTATAAAAGAGGTCTCACTTATTTAACGAAGTTTGGCACCGCTCATCCTAGGTACGCTTGCAATGTGAGGTACATGTACATACATGTATGAGTATGTGTACATAAGTACCTATTGTACATTCGGTGGGATGCGACTGAGTGCAGATTGAGCCCTACGTATTGCAAGTGACCACAAACTAATGATAGCCGTCTTCACGCAAGCGGCCCAGCTGAGCCCCTTTATCAAATATTGCTCTATTTGGTTTGTTGGTTCTGCTTGGGCTGCTTTCTGTAGCTTGCCTCGTCCTTGTTTGTCTGAGTTGGTAACCGTACCTCGGCCGGATTGAACAAATGCATCTCACCGACAGCATCCCGTCAAGATTCCGACTCGTGGCAATTCTATTTCCCCTGTCAAGAATAACTCGCCCTTTCCTTCAGTATTTCATCTCATCATTTTATCCGTTTTGTATGCCCTACAGTTTTCAGGGCATCTAAGCACGTCGCCGCATCGATCGCCCACGCACTACACAAAAGTCTCTAATGTTGGATGTTGTAGGATACCTTTGTGCAAGACGAATCATCAAGACCTCGAGAGGGCTCCTAAATGACATCATCTGAGACCTCAGACAGTTCGCCTCGCAATTGTGTCCTGTACGTGAACCCATCTATTTATCCATTCATTCATACCCTCACTTCATCTGGAAACTGCTATCCCCCCGATCGCAAGCGGCAATGGCGTTTCCCAGCGTCAACAAAGCTCGCTCTTCTCCCTTTATAAAGGACCGGTTGAACAAGTCAGGCAAAGGCCGTGCGCTGTTGGCATGCGCGGGGTCAAAAGACACGCGAGCGTCTTGACCACACTTGCTTCGAGTTGTGAGGACGGCGAGACGCAGCATATCGCCGCCGATGCCCTTGCCGCGGTATTTGTATCGCGTAGTCCATGCGCGAATGATACCGCTCCCGCTCTTGGCTGAGGATGACGACCTCGTCTTTTTCGTTGAGCGAGAAGCTGCGATAGGTGCGTCGGATGCCACTATTCGCAAAACCAGCGTGGCCATGATTTCGCTGCCAAATCGGGCTGCCAGCACATAGTCCTCGTTTCCATCGGGCCTGGTAATCCATTGTTTCCACTTCAGACCCTCGGCCAGCCGTATGTACTGGGCTGTCAGGAGTCGGACGGCGGCCAGGTACGCGATGGCAAGACCGCACATCATGATGAGCGCCGTGCCTAGGTCACGCTTCGCATGGATGCTGTATATCGACGCGCAGCCTGCAACCAACCCAGCGAGACAGACTGGGTGAACGATGATGGAGAAGGAAGCTACCTGTCGTTGTTGCGCAATGCTGTCCGTGACCAAGCGCATAGCATCTTGCTTCTCTGCCTCGTCTGTGAGCAAGTGAAATGTCAAAGACGGAACTACGCCTTCCTTGCCATCATCTTGATTTGTCGAGGACGAGACCGGCGATGAATCTGGCTTTGCAGGCTCTTGAACGGCCCTAGTTACCGACATTTTTCCTTGTGCACACCGAGCCAAACAGGAAAAAATGGAAAAGAGAGCAAAAATAAGTCGCTCGCAACTTCCAAGATGGAAAAATCAAAGTCCACAGACCCCTGTTCTAATGACGGTACTGTACGTCCTGTTTAGGAACCCGGTCCAAGGACAAGCATGAAACGAGGTCTTGGCGCAAAAATCATCGGCACATGCAAACCGTTGCGGATAAGCTCGGATCGTCCGGGGAGCTTTGCTTTGATACTTTGCTTCGATAGGAAGGTCGTCGGACGGTAATAAAGGAAGTTTTCTTGCCCTGGCAAAGCTTCGATTAGATAGCAAGACGCAGACCCGCCTGCGCCTGAAAATAAGGATGCGCCCTCGGACTGCGGGGCTTTTCGGAGCAAGGGCCGGTCAGTAGGTATGTACAGGGTCAGGTGCGAAACAAGTTGTAAGTTGGCGGTACAGGTCACAGACTCGTATGTTTGTAGCTGACTTCGATCGCTGAAGGACGGTAAGGACAACGGAATGGCGATTCGGAGAGATGGAATGCGGTGGGAATGTCATGCACTGATGTGGGAGAAACGTGGGATGGATGTGGCGTCGCTGATCGTCGAAGCAACGAGAGAATGTGAAAGGCGCGCGGCGCTAAGACGGAAAGAGCGGCCGAGTCAAGCTCCCAACTCCAAGTTTTGTCAGCTTGGTTACCGATGCGAGGTTGCCGAGACTTCTTGACTTCTCGTGACAGCCACGTGCCTTCACGCCACATCCGTTCACCGGTACATGCCGTCTGCAGGCCTCACCATTCGACAATTCGCTTCTGTCTCGTCGCGATGCCAGTTCTGTCATCCCGTCGGCAGCCCACCGCCGACATCATCAGACAGCCCGAATGGATTTCTCCACCCCAAAGCCGGTGCTACATACGGAGTAGCACCAACCGCATGCTGCTCGGTCACCACACCAATCCGGGCTGATCGACTCGGAGTCTCAGACGGGTCGTCATGACCCAACAACGCAACGGCAAGTTCAACACAGTTAACACAGTAATACAGTAACGCTGGTCTCCTCACTCCTTGCCGTCTGCTACACAGCTACGGAGTACCTCTGCTGTCTATCTACGTACTCATATACCTACCTATAGGCCTCATGCCCCCGTGCGCGCGACGAGCACCTGCGATTTCACCGAAATTTACTCGGTATCTGCTTTCGTTGTCATTATAAGATCTCACCAACCACCCGGGGCCATGTGGCGCAAACGTGCCGCGCGGGTCTCTTCTCTGATTGGCCAGACCGTGTAAGACATTGCCGTTCTCGTCATGAAGCCGATCTCGACAACTTCGCGCGATGGTCGACGCCAGACACACACACGCATCCCAGTCTGGTGTTCCTTTCTCCTGGTGTACCCTGGTTTCGTCCAAGGGTCGATAGATTATCGGATTTTAGAAGTATCTCGTGGGTCCGTAGGCGCCGCGGGCAGCCATGAAAAAGTCTGGTTTCATCCTTCACCTCTAATATTCTCTCAGTGTGATCATAAGGTACAAGCCTTGCATTCAATCACCAGGGCGTCTGACATTGTGAACCATGTCGCCTTCTCATCGGCCTACTTTGGGCATGTGTACTCTCGTGGATGGGGCGAGCATCGAGGTGGATATTGAACAACATCCTCTTCATGTAATCAAGCTTTGTCGCGGAACCGGCACAACCACGAGATCTAGGCTGAGAACGACACATGATATATCAAGTGCCTGTGTTCCCGGAGTCCCGAACCGCCCATTCCTCTTAACTACCCCCTTCTGCCCTCACATACTGATCTTTTCTTCCCCAAGTCGTCTTGTTCTCTTGTTTGCAGCCAAGATTTCCTTGCAGAGAGCGACGTCATGACCGGAAACATTGCCCGACCACCTGGAGCGGCCTCGCACACGGCTGGAGGCAACAGCGCCTATCACAACTTTCACAACGACTTCTTGCACGTTGCCGACCTCAATGAGCGTCGTCGTCTAGCTCTCGCCGAGCTCGACAAGGCCCCCTTTGGCTGGTACCATGTCCGTGCCTGTGTCGTGGCTGGTGTCGGCTTCTTCACTGATTCCTATGACATCTTCACGGCCTCTCTCTTGACGCTTATGCTGGGCATCGTCTATTACCCCGGCGTGGGTAAGATGCCCACCAATTCAGACAATGCCATCAAATTGGCCACCTCGGCCGGGACTGTCGTAGGCCAGCTCGGCTTTGGTTTCCTTGCAGATGTTGTAGGCCGCAAGAAGATGTATGGTCTCGAACTCATCGTCATTATTCTTGCTACCATTGGACAGTCACTCACCAGTGGCTCTCCTGCTTGCGACATTATCGGTCTCATCATATTCTGGCGTGTCATTATGGGTATTGGAATCGGTGGCGATTATCCTCTTTCTTCCATTATTACCTCCGAGTGAGTTTGAATGCTATCCACTAGACTGTTCTAAAGTTTGCGCGTGGCGGTTGATTGGCGGACACTGACCTTCTTGGACGTTTAGATTTGCCACTACCCGATGGAGAGGTGCCATGATGGCCGCCGTCTTTGCCATGCAGGGCCTGGGCCAGCTATGTGCTGCCTTGGTCATGCTCTTCGTCACCCTCGGGTTCAAGGACTCACTCTCCGGTGCCCGAGATGTGGCCAGGTGCGATGGCGACTGTCAGGTTTCCGTTGATAAGATGTGGCGTACTCTCATCGGTTGTGGCGCTGTACCCGCGTGTCTGGCTCTTTACTGTTCGTTTTCCCCTGTAGTCTTTTGGAAGAGATCGTTGAACGTTTTGATGTCGTCGTGAATCATAACGTCCGTCCGAACTGATCGACTAACTGAATATGCCAGTCCGCTTAACTATTCCGGAGACGCCTCGGTACACGTTTGATGTGGCCCGCGACATCGAAAAGGCCCAGGACGACGTCAAGGCTTATATGAGCGCAAAGAACCCGAATAATGCTGATGCCGTGGCTCGCGCCGTCGTTGCTGCCCAAGGCTCGAAGGAGGAGACTCTCGAAGTACCCAAAGCCGGTTGGAGAGACTTTGGTAAGCAACATGCGAAGCCCAAGAACTTCTTGCTCCTCTTCGGCACAGCTGGATCATGGTTTTGTCTCGACGCAGCCTTTTACGGTCTCTCATTGAACAACGCCGTCATTCTCGAAGCTATTGGCTACAGCACAAACGCCAATTCTGTCACCAGCGTCTACCAGCTTCTGTACAACACCGCCGTGGGCAACTTGATCATTGTCTTGGCCGGTGCCGTCCCCGGCTACTGGGTGTCTGTCGCCACCATCGACACCATTGGTCGCTGGCCCATACAAATGGGAGGCTTCGCTATCTTATGGATTCTCTTCATGCTCATGGGCTTCGCCTACCACCAACTCGGCCAGAACGGCTTGCTGGCCATTTACGTCCTCGCCCAGTTCTTCTTCAATTTTGGTGCGTCAAAAAAGTCTCACTGCTTGAAACAACCACCTTCTAACAGTCTTTCCCCTCTTAGGTCCCAATACCACTACCTTCATCGTCCCTGGTGAAGTCTTCCCCACACGATATCGATCCACCTCCCACGGCATCTCCGCCGCAGCAGGCAAAATCGGATCCATCATCGGCCAGGGCGCCATCTCTACCCTCCGCACCAAAGGCGCTACCAAGAAAGATCCCAATCCCTGGATGGACAACGTCTTAAAGATTTACGCCTTCATCATGTTGCTGGGATGCGTGACGACGTTGTTCATCCCAGAGACGAAGCGCAAGACTCTCGAAGAGCTGTGTGGCGAGGACGACTACACCGTCTCGTATCAGAGGCGGGTTCCGAATGGCGCCGACACGGCCACGCCGAGTAGGAACGAGTCCGACTCTGCTTAGAGAGGGTTGGCACGAAAGAGAAGATAAATGAGGAGGAAACAAGGGGGGGGAAAGGAACCTCAGGTAATCATGATTCAAGACTCGGGTTGATTTTAGCTTGTATGCGTGCTTTTTGTTATTTGTACATGTATTTAACGAGATATCAGGCCAGGGGTCCTCGGTCAATAGTGGTGTGGGAATATTTCATGGTGGTTTGGCCGAGCTGAGCTGCTGCATGTCTCTGCTTCGCTGATGCGGGAATAAATCGTTTGGTCCGTTGAAGGATTGGGTAAGACGCCATAGGTAGGTGAAAATGGTAGTACATAGCTCACCGTATGTACGATACATAAAATGTACATACACACGTCTTAAACTTAGTACCTACTCTGTAAATAAAACACGTCGATAACATGTCACTTATTACAAGGTACATGCATGACACTAGACCATGTGAAGTCGAAAAGTGAAACCACCGCGGAGCACTTTTGAAATCAGGCATCAAGATGGAAAATTCTTGATTAGGTAAAAGTTTCAACTTGATTTTTGAATTTTCTCGTGATTCTGTTGGAGGTTGCAGGTTACCTGGTACATATGCGTTACGCGTGAAATCTGTCGGTCCACTAATTTCTCCATCCAACAAGATGGCAGTCGACAAAGTGTGAGCTCGTGAGAGCACAGAAACCTACATCTACGTGGGTGGTCAGAGGTCTCTTCCAGGAAATTGCGCCGCGTGTAACAAGAGGCCCAAATCTGAAGACCAGAGATGACTGTTACGGACTTTGAAGCTGCTTTGAGATGCCTTCCCGGAATCACAGGCCGTGGTAGCCGATCTGCACTGGAACATCTTGAAGATGTTGTCCTCATCACAATATAGAAGTCTGTCATGAGATGATGAGAGTATTGGGTAATGTCGGGGGTCGAGGAACTAGATCTGTAGAAAGGTAGGTAGGTGTGTAGTATGACTATGGCGCAGCCAAAGAAAATGAAAATTGCGTGACAAAGCATACTTCAAGAATCAGCTGAAGGCCCTTTGCATGCACTTGTAACTAGAACTAGACGCTGGCTGACTTGGAAAAATTGAATTTTATGGACAAGATCAAGAACTGCAAATAAGAATAAGAATTCCGAGAGATACCAACCGCCTTGCGGGCGTGATCAGTCGCCGAATCCCGCTCAAGAACTTCATGGCCATCATCATCATCATCATCATCATCATCATCATCATCATCATCATAACTCGAGATTTCATCATTATCCCGACCTCATCAACGAACACTCTTAGCCTGCACAACCAACACATCCGCCCTCACCCCACCCGCCACAAGACTTCCCGCCAAACTTCCCAAACAAACCTGCAACTCCTCTCTCACTTTGAAGACCCCCTTCCCCTCATCCAGAGCCGCTCCGCCATCTCTTCTTCCCACAACTACCAACTTGGGCCCCTGCATATTCTCTGCAACATCATTCGTTTCCGATAGAGCATGCTGCAGCAAGTCCTCCATGGTGGACACCCCAGCGGCAGTTTCAAACTTGACACGTCGTGCCATATTCTCAGACAATTGCGCAAAAGCAGAATCAAACACATCTACGTTTCCATCCTCATTCTCATTAGCAGCAGCAGAAGACGGAGCCGTCTCCCGCGGAACAGCTTGTGTCGCACGCAGAATCGTAGCAGTAGCTTTACACTTCTCGCAAAGCTGCAAAACAAGGCGCAATGCGAGCTTATCATCATCATTGTCCCCAAAGTATACCAAGAAAATATGGTAAGGTCTATTAGGTAGTGGCGCAATAGGGACATCTTCCTTGACAGAGCCACCAAAGGAATAGGTGGTCATGAGATTAGCAGAGCGTTCATTGGCCTTGCCTTTGCTGTCAAGGTGTGATCCTGTGCGGGAGAAGAAGACCGCGACGTTCATATCTGATGAGTCGAGGACAGATTTGACAAAGGTGCCGTAGGAGGAGCCGATTTTGTCGTCGACGGTAGTCGAGGTGGCTGTGGTGGAGGAAGAAGATAGAATGAGGGCGTCATCGCCCATGGAGCCGGTTTCAGTCCAGGGGAGAAGCAAAAGATCGGAGGACATGGCGGAGAATTTCATGGCTAGAGCTTCGGCGTAGCGACTCTCGGGCATGATGGCTACTTCGCCAGATGCGGCGAGGTTGTGGAGCTGGCCGACTGTTCGGAAGGTTTGGACGACGGGGTCGTGGCGGGTGTAGTCGTCGACTTGCGCGACAGTCATGACGGAAGAGTCGCGGTCGGTGAGTTGCAGTAAGCGGATTCCGTGAGCCCAGACTGCTTTGTGGCGGGACTGGGTCGTAACGGAGACGCCGGCGGTCTTGTGGGATGGGTCGTCTGTCGCTGCAGTGACTGTCAATTGCGATGAACAGGGATCGCCGAACATGCAGAGCAACTGGAGGAGAGAGGCCATGTTGTCAAGTCGGAGGTAGACCAGCAAGCGGTTCACTCTCTCGAAGGCTTGAGGGGGCCCTTTTGAATCGCCGGAGCTGGATGGAGGGGAAATGGGGGCTCCGGTTTCCCAGTCGATCTCGCCGCGTTTCCAGGCGGCAATCTTCTTTTGGTACCATGGCGGGTACAGAACTGAAACGATGGGCGTGGTCGCAAAGGTGGTCAAGAGGGCCATGACGACGAAGATGGTGAATGTGCGGGTGCTTAGAATGCTGGCTTGTAACCCTATGTTCTGTGGTCGATACAGACTTAGTTTTTGCTCAAGGTGCGACTGGATACCTGCTGTGAGGCTTCAACTTACCAGAACGATGAGCTCCACGAGACCTTTACAGCTCATGAGCACACCAATGGTGAGTGATTCCCGCCAGACCATTCCGCTGAACCGCGCAGCCATGGAGGCACCAACCGTCTTGGAGAAGAAAGCGGCAAACGTAACGGCAAATACGTATCCCCAAGTGGTGCCAGTGTCCAACAGCCCAAGATTGGTCTTCAAGCCAGACAGCGTAAAGTAGAGTGGCAGGAGTAGCGCGCCGATCAAGTCTTCCAGATTTTCGGTTACGTGGATGTTGAACCGCTCTTCACGAGGGATGATGAGACCGGCCATGAAGGACCCAAAGATGGGGTGGACTCCAATGATACCAGTGAAGAACGCGGCAGCGAGGGCGATGAGAAGGATGAAGGAGATGACGCTTTGCGACGGGCCGTTCTCAATGCTCCCGTTTCGACGCAGGATCCAGCCCAGTGCAGGCTGTACGGCAAAGAGCAAGGCAAGGACGAAGCCAAACGAGGCGAGCAGAATCCAGAGCGCGTTAAGCCCAGTGCCTGCGTTGACGAGAGCCACGCAGAGAGCCAGAAGAATCCAACCTTCACCATTGTTAGCCTCAATACAATACCATGTAGTGCAGCATGCTGAGTGACGGCTGTCAGGCGGGAAAGCTTACCGACTACATCGTTTGCAACACCAGCCGATAGAGTGACCACACCCACGCTGGTATCAAGCAACTTCAGTTCTGTGAGGATGCGGCACAAAACTGGAAAGGCCTATCGACAGGTCGATTCATGAGTAGCTGTAAAGGTTTGTTTTGGAACGTCCAACGAGCTTTTGACTAACTGTAATGGCAACTGCAATACCAATGAAGAGCATGTAGATGCTAAAGGCAATGGGCTTCAGGCCCGGCTCGTTACGGAATGCATTGTAAACACCATAAGCCAAAGCACAACCTATGCCGAAAGGAAGCGCCAGTCCAGCAACAGCGACCGAGGTAGCAATGCGCCAGTTGCTAACCAGAAAGCGAACGTCCGTCTCGAGACCGATGAGAAACAAGTACAGGACCAGACCGAGATTGGCGACGTTGTTGAGGTTGGGAATCGAGGCTTCGGGGAAGAGTGCGGCCTGAAAGCCCGGGATTCGTCCGAGGACCGACGGACCAAGAATGATTCCGCCGACGACTTCGGCGATGACACGTGGTTGGCGGATCTTGGAAAGCGGCCAGTGGAGAAGGTGACATACTATGATGATGAGGCCAGCCTTTCCGAGGGAGAAAGAAACAACGCATCAGCGAGAGACTCGAGACTGAATCCACGATAGACATCCGTGATAGACATCCATCAATACAATACGCTTGCCTACCTACCTGTATGATGAACAAGATGATGGGGTTGCTGGCGTCGTATTTGGACGGGTTTAGGCCATCAATGACGCCCCCCTGCTCATGCACCGGAGTGGAGGAAGCCGAGGTGGAAGCGGAGGCGGAAGCGACCGATGAAGCGGCGCTCGACATGACGGTGTGTCACGTGTGCAGCAGCACGCTCAGAACACGACACAGATGAAAATGAAGATGGAGAGAGACGGATTCGAGAGCGACCCGGGCGTCTTTTTAAACTTGGCAACGCAGAGTCAGTCGTCAGTTGACAGTCCAGTGCCTATGACTCTGCGCCGCCGCACGGCCAGCGAAGCTATGTATGTGCTGTATTGTAATTTGTATACCTTGGGTTGGCAATCCAAAGACTGTAGAGCCAGCAAGCCACGGGCAGCCACCCCCGGATTCCGCAACAGCCAGTACCCAATAGTAAATACCCAATACCGCACAGCTGATACGACTCGGCACACTAGCCCAAAGCATCCATTCCAGTCCTTTCCAGAGAGGACAAGACACGTGTTGGGCGTTGGACCGTGGACGGGGGCACATGTACAACGGCGTACGTACAGTGGGGGGGCGTAAAGTGAAACTCATACCTATTCTCAACCACAACCACACTCTTGGGCGCGTATGTAAGCTTATTTAACCAAGGGGCTGGCTGTAGGGCGTCTGCCCAAACACCGACTCACCTTACCTACCTACCTACCCTGAGGCCCGGAACTTGGCTTTGAGTCCCTGACTAAATCCACGTGCAACCCGCCCGTGGTACATAGGTACCTAGGTACTCCCGGAGCACCGGCCAGTGGGCGAGGGTCCACAAAGCCCGTCTTCGTCTCATCTTATGCCCCTCACGACTCGCGAATCACAACTCACAAGGGCCTCGTAATCCCATTCCCAGCGCGCCGTCGGCCTTTGCTTCTTCTTTCCTGTCCACCAACGCCGTCGTACGCGCGACTCCTGATCTCGCCTCCATTACCATCATCTATCTTGGTCAACCCGTACGGCTCGCCCACCATGGTTGTCGACACCGCATACTACGATGCCCTGGGGGTGCAGCCCACCGCGACTGGGCTCGAGATCAAAAAGGCCTATCGCAAGATGGCCATTCTCCACCATCCCGGTGCGCTTCTTCCGCTTTACGCGACTCTCGACTCCCAAGTCTTGCACTCTCGTTTCTCTCAAGTTTGACGCGCGGCTAATCAAGTGTGTTTTGACAGACAAGAACCCCAATGATCCTACCGCCCACGAAAAATTTCAGACCATCGGCGAAGCCTACCAAGTTCTCTCTGATACCGACCTCCGCAAAGCATATGACAAGTTTGGCAAGGACCACGCGAAGCCCCGAGAAGGGTTCGCGGACCCGGCCGAGTTCTTCACATCTATCTTTGGAGGCGAGGCTTTCGCGGATTGGATTGGCCAGATCAGCCTCATGAAGGACCTGACTGCGACTATGGACATCACCATGACCGAGAGTGAGGAGGCCGAGGCTGCCGCTGCCGCGGCAGCTGCGGCGGAGTCTCAGGAGACTGGGCCGCCTGCCTTCAAGGAAACCGAGAAGAAGGACTCGAATGAGGAGGAGAGTGCGGCCGGAGCACCATCGGCGTCTGTCCCTCCTACAACACCGGCCGTCGTCATCGAAGAAGACAAGACTGCCACACCTGCTGTTCCTCACGCCGCTGCTGCTGCAGATGGGCCGGCACTGCCTTCCCGATCCCGGGCCACCTCGCCCGCCCCATCCGCCAGCTCCCGCAAGCCAACACAGATCCCGCTACGACCGGCCCTCGCCGACAGAGCCCACGATGATGCCGCCTCCGCCACGGAAGGAGAAGTTAGCCAAAAGGAAAGGAAAAAGAGCGGTCTGACGAAAGAACAGCGCGAACAGCTCGCCGCCTACGAGGCCGAGCGGGCGCGTATCCGCAAAGAACGAGTCGAAACTCTAACACAAAAGCTCCTCGACCGCGTCAGCGTCTGGACCGAAACAGACAAAGGCGATGACGTCACCAGGGCCTTTCAAGAAAAGATGCGCCTCGAGGTCGAAAACCTCAAGATGGAATCCTTTGGACTCGACATCCTGCACGCAATTGGCCAGACCTACGTCTCCAAGGCATCCGGCTTATTACGAAGCCAAAAGTTCCTCGGCATCGGCGGCTTTTTCAGCCGTCTCAAAGACAAGGGCACCCTCGTAAAAGAGACCTGGAATACAATCAGTAGTGCTCTCGACGCGCAGCAAACCGTTGAGGACATGGCCAAGATGGAAGCCAAGGGCGGCGATGACTGGACTGACGAGAAGCGCGTAGAATACGAGCGTCGTGTGACGGGCAAGATCCTCACAGCGGCGTGGAGGGGGAGCAAATTCGAGATTCAGAGCGTTTTGCGCGAAGTATGTGACTCTGTGTTATACGATAAGAAGATTTCCCTGCAGAAGAGGTTGGAGCGTGCGCAGGCGCTGGTTCTTATTGGTGATATTCTCGTCAAGGTAACCTCCCCCCCCTCTTGTTTAGAAGCCTTGTACGCTTCCCGCATCCTACGGCTGAAGCTAACATCTTGCCTGAAATCTAGGCCCAACGTACACCTGAAGAAGAAGGCGATTACCTCGTCTTCGAACAACTTGTCGCCGAAGCAGCCATCAAGAAGGACAAGGACGAGGATAAGAAGCGAAAGGATAAGAAGGAGAAACACAACCGCCATGCGGAGGGGATTGCTAATGCTGTGCCTAATGTGCCAAAGACATGATGTCAATACAGCAAGCAACACAGAGAACAGAATGGGTGATGGTGCTGACTGATATACTTACAGTCCCATGCATTATACGAAAAAAAAGCGCGTTGATTCGTGGGCGTTCGTGGATCGATCGACATTGGACTTGTCTCATATTGAGTACCAAGACCGATCGTGGCACGCTCAGCGCGACAGCAGAGGCAATCTGTGCCAGGTTTCCTGAACCTAAGTTCCGTGGCCGTGGGAGGATTGGCGTGGAGTGGGAAGAAAAGGGCTAATGAAAGGTAGAAGAGTCTCAAAACACAGCGTATAGATCTTATTTATTGAGTTATATTATATTACTAAACTACCTAGTCATGGGTTTTCAATATGTCACGAGAGTGATTTCAGTTGGCCACGCGGTTGAGTGTACTGTACTGCTGTCACGAAGAAGAGATGGGCCAGTCATCTACTTATATGCTCGTATAAGCTAAGTTATGCTTGTACATAGGGCCATGCTTGTCAAGGTGTTACGCTGCACTAGATAAGAGATCTGCAACCTCAGGGCTTAGACCCGTTGCGTCACGAGAGAACCCGGCCCGTCTGGGCGCTTCGTGCTTGCTTGCTTGGGCCTCGTGTATACTGTTAAGTGGGAAGTGGGCGTGACTTGTATCTGCTCTGCTCGTCATGAGTGCGTTGGGTGAGTGAATGAATGTGTCATGTCTACCTATAGAATGGGTTCTCGTTTTCAGTTCAGTTCGGAGGGGACTCATGTTGGGATGGGAGAATGGACAAGCTATACTGCATCATGATTCTTATGCACCTTCTTCCTAGCTATACTCACCGTGATCCTGCTTTTCTTGTTCTCTCTCCATACTTGATACATCCTTGTCAGTTGTATTATGTAGCCTCCATAACGCCCCACCATGTATGTATGTACCTTGTGCATGTGCGTCCTCCGAGAGGACTCATTCGTGCGCACCTTTGTCTACAACGGAAAGAAGGGAAAGAAGGGAAAGAGGGAGAAAGAAGAACAAGGCACGTGAATCAATCGGGGCTCTTCTTTGTCGATCCACTAACTAAATTTTATCAGGGTATCTAGGTAAGTACATTTGGAAACAAAGATGGGGAGGGAATCAACCATCCTGTGTACACAAACAACAAGAGCGCTAAATACGCCAGCACAAGGGAATGACAGCATAAGTGATGAAGAAAATGAAAAGAAGCAATGAATAGACATAGGGAAGAAATAAACATGGGAAACACCAATGTCGTTTGGAAAAGAAGTGCACGCTGCGGCTGCGTCGTCCTAGCGCTTGCAATGGGTATTGATTGAGTTGAACGGAACGTAATGAGAAATGAGAAAAGACATTATAGTGTGAGAGAGTGTAGAGGTATATAAAAGGGTAAGTATGTAAGAGAGTAAGAATCTGAGAGTGTAAAGATGCGAGAGAGTAAGAGCGTAAGAGTGTGAGAGAGTAGAAGAGCGAGAGTATGGAGAGTATAGAGTGAGTGAATGGTGATGGTGGTTAGTTTTTGAGTGTAGTATTGCCCGCTCAAATCTTGTTCCCTTTCTCGTTCATTGATAGGAGAAACCGGCCTGACGAAACGCATTCCCACGTATTTCCAGTGGCATTCGTCCGGTATGAATTTCGACTTCCACTGGTGGTGATCCGCGTCATCCTCCGCCATGTTCACTCCCCTCCAGCGGCAACTCAATCCCACTATCTCGATCCTGACCACCCTTCACCCACGGCGGCCCCAGTCCTGCCGCATCATCAACCCTGATCAACCCCGTATCTTCCTCTGTGCCACCCTCGCCTCCCCCTTCTCTTTGCCCCTCATCAACCATAAAGGAAACATCTTCATCGTCTTCATCCGGGGGAGCCAAAATCCGCCCTCCCAGCTTGATATCCGAGACCCGCACCCGATACTCAAGCGCCTTCTGGCCCTCCTTAATCAGCGCTTCCGTAAAATCCAGACACCGCTTCAGGCTCTGATTCATCTTCTGGCTATCCACGAGAAGTTCCTGATGCTTCGTCAAGTCCAGCTGTAGTCGTTTTTCGTCTCGTCGGCGGCGGGCCTCGAATTTGGCTCCTTGGAGTAGAATATCCTCTGTGCTCAGGCTGACGTTACTGGAATGGTCTGAGCCGTATGGTGAATCTGTATCTTCATCCTCCTCTTCCTCGTCCTCACCTTCTCCTTGCTCTCCAAATGATGTGTCGTCCCCGTCCTCCACGTCGGACACGTTGGTAGGCGGCTCACTAAGCGCCATCGAAGTAACGCGACTAGACGAAGAAGTCAGAGCAACTGATCTCGACAGGCGACGATGTCGTCGCAGCTCAGCCGTCTGTTTCCGCAGCTGTCTCTCCAGAGTACGGTTGATGGCTTCAAGAGAGGCGTTTGTTATTTCCAGGTCCTGGACCTTGCGTTCGCGTCGCGCATTGGCTACCAACTCAGACACAGAGTCTTGTAATTGTGTTGACGACGCTATCGTTGGGCTATGAAGCTCAGACTGCTCGTCTCCATCTTTGGGGTCCGCATCGTCCTTGAGATCCTCGGCTGCCTGCAGGATGGATGCCATGGTCATGCCGGTTTTTGACAAGCCGGGGCTTAGAGGCGGAGATTGTAGTGTCGATTCCGGCATGTTGGGCGATAGTGCGAATCGGCCAAGCGTCAAGGGCTCCGCGGCAGTTGGGCTAGCCGTTCGTTTAGGCCTGCCCATGACTCGTGGTGCGCTATCAATGCTCACTTTTCGCCTAAGTGCAGCAGATGATGACGAGTAATCCTGTTGCTGCTGTTGCTGCTGCAGTGCAGTCGAAGATGAAATCAAAGATGTCTGTCTCGGCGACGTCGGTGAGGCGGCGTTACTCCTCAAGGTCTGGGCCATAGGTGCCGCCGCCGCTGGCTTCGTGGGAGATGTCGGTCTTTGCGCGGGACCCCCAGGCCCGGCATGTAGATTGCTGGCTATGGACCGCGAAGGAGTCAATCTTGAAGTCGATGGCAGCGCAGATGCAGAAACAGAGGGTCCAATACCCGGTCTCGACGACGTTTCAGGCACGCCGTTGGCAAAGAAGAACTTGGCGGACGATGATGAGGCGGATTCCAGATTCTGTGCCGTCGTGGATATGGATGTCGAGCTGGACGGCGGGCCGCTGTTACGGCCACCATCTGCGGTAGCTCCATTGGCGTACAAAAATGTATTGGCGGGCTTTTGAGGCATGGAAACCGGCCGAGGCGACGGCGCGGGCTGGGCCACCTTGGCTTCGCTGGCGTAGAAGAACTTGCTTGACTCATTGGACGTAGCAGCCAAACCGGTGCGGTTGGGGTCCGCGTCGTCGCTTGTCTTGTCGGGCTTTGGGCTCCCGCTCGGGGTGGAACCAGCGCTGTTGACGCGGATCTGTCGCGAACCCGTGCGAGGAGCACAGTTGATGACGAGCCCATTTGCCGGCGTCGTCGTACAAGATTCCTCTCTGGTGACGGAGACGGTGGCGGGTACAAGCACGGGGGTGGAGGAAGGCGGACGTTTGGCGAGAGGCAGAGGACTTTGCGGCCCCTTGATGGCGATCTTGGGCGTCAGGGGCGCGCGATGGACAGCTTTGGCGGCCGCCGCACTGAGCTGGGGCTGTCGGGGCCTGTCGGCGACGGGCATGTTCAGGGCGCTCGCAGACGGGGCATGGTGTTTGCGCTGTTGATCGTGGTGTAGTGGTTGGTGATGCGTGTGAGGCTGTCTGTGGTGTTGTTTGGGGTGTTGATGTTGTGTGTGGAGCGGAGACATGCGAGATGTGGCGGTTGAGGGGGCGGTGCGGGTGCTGGAGACGCCAATGGCTGCAGCACTTCGTCGACGAGACAGCACTGGATGAGGCCCTGAAGAAAGCCCTGAGGGATGATCCAGTGATCGATGTTCGCGCTGAGAGCCCCAGGCCATCGCCGTGGGTTTGAGGCCGAGAGGGCGCATCTCGACGGTGGAATTCGACGGGACAATTCAGCGGCACATTCAACGGTCAAGTGCAGGCATATGCCTCGTCCCGCATTCCGAGAGCACGAGCTGCAGCCTGCATGAAGTGCGGTCCCTGCCGGCTTTTGAACAGTCCCGCGCCATCAGCCACATTCCACATGCCAACAACAATAACAATATGCAAGCATCGTGAGCTCACTCAGGGGCAACAGGGGCAGGGGCAGCGCATGGAGCCCAAACAAAGGCCTGCTGCGTTGCAACTTGCGCATCTAGCTATGGACGAGTATGTACATGCACATGTCCATTTCTAAACGGCAAGCTGCACACTGCAAGCTCCATCCATGGTGGCTTGGCTAATAAGGCTTAATCGTAATGAGGCCTTGAGGCTCGAAGTCGCTAGGCCACGTCGCAAGCCACACTGCGTCCATCAGCCTTCACTCTTCAGTCGATCACATGCATGTGGCGCTCATAGACCGCCGCAGCCAATCACGCAGGACCAATGACGACAAGCTTTTTTTCTCGGCCTCCTCCCGCCAGCGCCATTTGAACGGTGTCTATTTGTTCTTTTGCGCCCCCCGACTTGGCCATTTCTTGCGCCATTGACGTTTCCCCATCGGCCAGAGAAAAAAAAAGAAAACGCCTGCGTCGCCACGGTGACGCCCAATCCGTACGACCATGGGCCTTCTCGCCATGTCCTTTCTCGTCGCGTCCGTCGTGTATGTGCTCGTTCGGCCGCCGGCCTGGCTCGCGATGCGCCTGTTGCCTCTAAGACGGGCCACCCCGAATGGTCGCGGAGGGGAGAAGACTTCTGTTTCTGGTGCTGTGACGATACCGGAGATTGATCGGCCGAAGGAGAAGCGGGAGGAGGAAGAAAAGCAGGGAAACCAGGAGACGCAGGATGATATAGAGGAGCACGAGGAGAAAGTAAAGCAAGAGGAGTACAAGGGACACGACACGCACGCCAGCATCTCTTCCAAAAACTCGGCAAAACCACCGAGCTATGCGCTGCCGATAGAAGCCGTTCCGCCTCTCCCTCGGCCGGCCTCATCCGTTGTCCAAGATGTCCCGGACGAAGACCAAGATCCGACCACACCCACCACACCCAAGGCCTCGGCAATGCCATCCTTTCCCACCGTGCCGACCTTCTCTCTATCGGCTTCAACCGATCAACCACCAACAACTACATCCAGCCTCTCGTCTTCGATGCCACCACCTCCCCTTCCAAACCGCCGCCCTCCCCCAACCCTCGCTCCCTTCCCGGCCCCCAACTCCTCCCAACGCGCTCGCGGCCCCCTCCCCCCCCGCGGCATCACCAACAACAATCCCATCCGCTCGTCCTCCTCCCTCGCCCTCCCTCCCACACTCTCCTCCAAACCCGCAAAACCCTCCCGCAAAATCACACTCGAACCGGGCCACTCCCCCCTCGACTGGGCCCGCATCTCAGGCCCCAACGCCGACCTCCGCGGCATACAGCCCCCTCCACCAACCCTCCTCCGCGTCACGCCCTCCATGCTGAAGAATCAGACTGGTCGTCGAGGAAAAGACGCGTGGATGGCTCTCAATGGGCGGGTGTACAATGTTACGCCCTATGCGGCGTTTCATCCGGGGGGGATACCGGAGCTCATGCGGGGGGCTGCTCGGGATGGGACCAAGTTATTTGGGGAGGTTCATCCGTGGGTGAACTACGAGACTATGTTGGCGGCGTGTTTAGTGGGGGTTTTGGTGGATGAGCCGGTGGGGGGAGGGGGAAGTGAGATGGATGAGATGGATTAGGTGGTTATTTTTGTGCCACTGCGTGCTGTCTGTATCTTGTCTTTTTGGCGTCTTATCTGTCATACATTATGTACAAAGCCAGGTTTTCAGTTTTGCGTCTTGTTTTGTGTTCTAGTATCCTTGTTGAAATTCTCTGTATGGCTTCTTTGCTGGGATTTACCTGTTCTGTATCCTATTTCTTTGTTTTCTTCCGACGTTTATTACTAGACACGACGAGATACCCCTATCATAGACAAGGAGAAACCTGTGTATAACAACAGCGTACACCCCCGCCTATAAAAACCCTGTGCCAAAACTTGACACGTCATGTCACGCCCATACACCAACGTCACCGTCAACGTCGCTTCCCAAACTTAAACTTCAACTCATCCTCACTCCCCTCCTCACTGTCCTCAAGTTCCGTAGCTTGCAGAGCCAGCCTCTGCCTCTTCGCCATTGGACCCAACGACGCCTCCTCCTCCGGCCCCCGTTTCTTTTCCTGCCTACCCCGGGTTTGTCTCGAGGTCGACATTGGAGACATAGTCTGCGAGGGCGTCGCCGCAACCCTGCTGGTGCCACGACTCGTCCCCGTAGAGCCTTCCAGGCGTGCGCTCTGCTGCAAAGTAGCAGGCACAATAGCAGGTTCCTCCTCACCCCCATCCATGTCAACATCCTGATCCTCCTCCTCTTGTTCCTCGTCATCCTCCACCAACGCAACAATCTGCGGCGCAGCGCTCTTTCGAGACGAGCCCCCTCTCCCAGATGACAAGCCTGACATTTGCGAAGTATCGCGCCCCCGCTGCTGAACACTATTGCGAGGCTTCCTCCGCTCTCCATCTCCCTCATCCTCATCCTCGTCATTCTCGTCTTCCAGCCAGTAATTATCGCCAATCCCATATTCCTTAGTCTTGACTTCCTGCAGCGCCACGATAGTCCTGACTGGTCCTCTACCCATTTCTTGGCCCCTCCTGCGGAATTTCTTGAAGTTCTGAATGCCGTTCCATCGGGGGCTCCACCTCCCATCCTGCATGTCCTGTTCTCGTGTTCGTGCTCCGCCGTCCTTTGTGCGCACGTCCAGCTCTTCTACAATGTGCAGGCGCCGGATCTCTGCTAGGTCGACATCCTCGGGGAGGTTCGCCAAGTCGTCTTGCTCAGCGCGGGCGCGAGCTTCTGCTTCTTCGCGATGGCGGCTCGCCATGGCCAAGACGTCGAGTTTCTCCTTTTGACGCTTCGTCGGTGCCTTGGCAGTAGCTTGTGGCTCGGGTTCTGGCGAGGGTGAGGCGAATTGGTCGCCTCGCTCTAGGCGCTGCCGCTTGAACATGGCGGCTGCGGGGGCCAAGCCGTCCATGAGGTCGTCTTCTACAGGAGCGCGCCTTTTTCTCGAAGGGGCATTGCGTTGTGCATCGATTTCGGGTCGTGTTTCGGGCGCGTCCTGCTCTTGTGATACAAACAAGCCGTCCTCCTCGTTTTCGTCCTCGCCACGCATCGCTGCTGGTATCTGCGTTACAGAGACTGCTGGTATGGGCACGTCAGACTCATCCATGTCGGAATCATTATCAAACCCGGCAAAGCGCCGCTTGACTGGCCCTCTAGTAGGTCGTTTCGCTTTTCTCTGCGGCAGGTCTTCCTCGGTCGGCTGCGCTTGCTCATGAAGTTCATGAGTAGACGAGACCTCAGCAGTGCTACCACCTACTGTTTGGCTACCTGATGGCGTTTCCACCTCCAATGGGCGTCGCAATATGCTCACATCTTTGATCAAGATGGCCTCCAAGAACTCGTTCTGCTCTATAGGTCTGTGGTCCAGCCGCAGCGAGACTTGGGTGATGAAAGTCGCATACCAATTGATGTGTTCTCCTTTGGCCGGGATGTACCTGACGACAACAACGCCTTTCCCTTCGCTTCCATCCTCGAACGAGCCGAGGCCCTTCTCGCCCGCCTCTTGTTTCACGTAGCGCACAAAGTCATCGATGGGCGTCTCGTCGGGTGTGATGGCTCGCATGATGGCCTTCCCACCGCCGTTCGTGATTGGAGCCATCAGATTGCTGAACTGGGTGTTGTCGTAAAAGATGAATGTGTAGCCGTCGAAGATGTCCTTTCTACCCGTGTCCGGGGCGTAGATGGAGTCCGGGTGTTGGACAGGTTCACCACCTCGAGGAGGCAAATGCTGGAGAGCATCCGGCCATGCTTGTGTAAAGTCTTGCTCGAGCGCACTAGGTTCCGAACCCGCACCAATATCTGTAGCTTGCATGAGTGCATCCAAAAATGTTTCCGTCACAACAAACTTTCCATTGATGAGAGCTTGCAAGCCTTTCGCCGTGTTGCGCTTTCGTGCCACTACATGGGTCGTATATTGTATGTCGTAGTCGGTCAAAAGCTTGATATCAAGCTGCTCGAATTGTTGCCGTAGCTTTGCCAGGGGATCGGCTTGGAGTTCTTTTTGAGTAAACGAGAATGTGAAGACGGCCGGGAACCATACAATCCTGCAGTTCCTTGTCAGCACGGGCGTCGTACGTCCTCTATCCAGAGCTATGCGGGGGGTGGGGAGGCTCACCGGAACTTGCTAGGACATTTGCCCATGGTCACATCAAGATCCTCGCCATTGGAGAGGTATTTGCTGCCCCTTATTTTCGTTCCGTTGACCACTGTGCCAATTTTGGTGGCTAGGTCCTCGACAATGAGCTTCGACCGTTTCGTTAGGTCATGTGCGTGGCCATCTTGAACACTCTCAACAACGACGGTCAGGTGCTTTCGAGAGATGGTAGAATGCGATATCGCCAGCTGTCCAGCTAGAAAAGGCCGGTCAGCTGAATAATTGCGTCCGAAAGATACCATGGAAACGCTATGCGCGACTTACGCTGGGATGCTGTACGTCCAAACAGATACGTCTTGCCAGGCCGAAGCCACATGCGCCGGCCTAAACGAATTCATTAGCTCGGCGTTGTGACGATGTCTCCCGCGTACTTACCGTCAAAGGCGTCATCGCTCTCCAAGAGCCACATCTCAGCGGCTCGAATTTACAACGAGCGCATAACGGAACACACAGCGGCGCGGGATCCGGCTCTGGCTCCGAGCCTCCAACAGCTCTTATAGTTACAGTCTACAGAGTATACCGCGACCGTCCGCAAGACGATGCCGTTTGTTGGAGACGCGACTCTGCGCAATGCGTCAACGACAGCACGGACGGCGGCATTGCACATTGCAACTCAACGAAGTCGCCCTAGATGCTGTGAATATAACCGGCTATATTGCCAATGCGAATGGCTAGTGAGCCAGTCTACTCTGTTGTGCTGCGTAGCCTGGGGGTCAAACCCTAAATCGGACTTGTTGTGGTCGCAAGTTCGACTCCCTAATGAACGAAAGTTAACCAACCAACAGAAGAAATCAAGCGGTCAACCCCGCAATGACAGAAACCCGCGACTCAGCTCGCGTCGACAGAATTTCGCTTGCACATCAGCAGCGCAGAAGATATACCACTGGGGGGTTCGCAACACAACAGAGTAATTGGCTAGCTACGCCCTCTTTTTTTCGCCTGTCATTCGGTAATCCCCGTGCATTACATATTGTCAACACCGCATGCCATCTCGACAACAATAGTACCTCATATGTTGCGCTTCCTCGCATATTACTTTTTGTGTTGTCCTATCGTCTTGATTCGTGTTCTTCATCACTATGTACATGCATTCAGTCGGCTGCAACATGTGACGGTTACCCGTAACTGCTCTGTCCGTTGATTAGTTCCTACCAGCTTAGTGTTCTGAACTTCGGACCTTTTGGTCGGGTCGTCAGGGATATCCGATTCCTCACACAACATACATTTGGACCCTATTTTTGCCTACCAAATTCTACTTATGCCGTGGCAAACCTCAATTTTGTACATGTCCTCGGAAACCGAATAACAAACCAACACAAATCTCTCAAAAAGTCAAGCCTTGGCCAGTCGGCAACAATCAGTGAACATTCTTCTCCTTCCCGCTTCTCTACCCATGCGAACCAACTCCTCGTTATTCTCAACCTTGACGCGGTCGATATTCTCGGGAAACTCGTTGAGCGCCCGCGCAATCTCGTCCATTTCACCCATCTTCCACCCCCGAACCGCAATCATGCAAGTAGCGGCCGCGATGTACATGAGGCCCGTAAACAGCTGTGTGCCCAGATAGCTTCCCGTGCCCTGAACAATCTGCAGCGCAATGGGCTCGCTGAAAAGACAAGGTATCGCGATAGTGAGCCAGACGAGGGACAGTCCCGACGGGACATTGCGAAGTCCCACGACTTCCGCCACCACCGGTCCGATGGTAGCCCAGAACGTACCCGCGACTGTTCCGCAAACAAACGCAAAGAAGACCAGCACGCCATACACCTTTGCGTTGATCCAAACCACCAGGACGAAGAGGCCGCACAGCAGAGTCATGGATCCGGACATATTGATACGGCCCGTCCGGTCGCTAAAGAATCCAATCAACGGACGGCCTAGCCCCTGACCCAGACTGAATACGGCATTGATGAGAGCCGCTTCCGAGGCCCCGAGACCAATCTCATTCGCATAGTTGGCCAGGCTGAAGTTGAGCACCACGTAGCCAAGCATGCTAAACCAGCCGAAGCCAAGCAACAACAAAAACTCGGGCCTCTTGAGCAACATGGTATCGAATGCCAACTGACTCGATCCAATCGTCCTATTGCGGTCCTTGATGAGGAGAATGCACACCGTATTGACCACAAAGGCCAGCAGCCCCAAAATGCGAAACGTCCACGCCAGGCCCAACTTACGGATCATGGCAGCCGCCGCAAACGAATACAGCAGGCCCCCGAGTCCAGCGCCGGAGACGGCGAAGCCATTCGCCAGAGATCTCTTGGTAGTAAACCACTGCGGGACGATGGCCGCCGAGGGAATAAACAGGAATCCGGTACCAACACCAAAGAGGACACCCTGCGTGAGATAGAGATGCCACATCTTGTGCGCAAAGCTCGCGCAGATCAGGCTGGCCGTTCCGATTAAAACCCCCGCAAACAAGGTCGGCTTGGTGCCTAGTTCTCGTGCGCATACTGTCGTGATGGGGGAGACGAGCAGCGCGCAACCGACGCTCAGGGAACCTACAAAGGCGTAGTCGAGGTGTGATGCGCCTGGGAAGGTCTCGTTGGCGATGTAATGGGCGAGGAAGACGCCGTAGCTTGAGTTGAGGCCCCATGTGTGTGCGTTGATCAGGCAGACGCATGCCGTGCAGACCCAGCCATAGCCACCATCAGGGGGCGGCACATGGATCACCGCTGAGGCAGAAACATGAGTCTGTGCCTGCTTTTTCGACGAAGCCTGAGGATCCTGTCTTTCCGATATGCTGGCATCATCACTTCTTTGCCGAGGCGTCAAGGTGTCTTGGTGGGAGGAATCCTTGTTTGCTGGATCAGCTAGGTGCAGCTCCTTGATCGACACCATACTTTTTTTTTTTTTTTGGTCGATGATGCTCCCTTTTCTTTGGGGGTGGGGGTTCCCAAGGGGGCGGTTAAACTTCTTGAAGAGAATGAAGTGAGTGTGTGTGTGTGGCAAGCCGGTGAGTTTCAATCTACCTACCAAAGTACCCCCTACATGCCTTTTCGACAAGAACAACCTCAAATGTCCGATATGCCCTTCCGCAGCAGTATAACCTGGCTGAGTGCTCATTCATTCACGAATAAGCCACCGGGTCATTGAACAAGCCGAACCGCGGAGAATAGGGGGGAATGATACGCAGCTACGTAAGCAAAGGGCGTGAAAAAGAATCTAGAATCGCCGGCTGAGAAAAAAAAAAAGCCCGAATCCATTGTGTACATAGATCCCAGGGGCTTGCTCCACTTGTTATTATGCGATTTCTTCTCGTGAGTCGTGACTCGTGAGTCGTCATGCTAAAATCCCGCAAAGCCAATTCCTTCCTCCCGGGATCTCGGGAATACATAGATAGTACTCTGTTCCTGAAACACTGTTGTTGTTGTTATTGGATACACTACTGCCCAGTTCTAGAACTTCTACATGATTACTCATAGGGGAGAAACACTAGGACAGGGAGGAAGACCGCCATGTGCATCGGGCCGATTCGGTCCGACTATCATACATAGTTTATCTGCTCGCCGGTGGTCGGCGCGGCAGACGCTGGATGTTGCACTCGAAAAAGGGACCCACTCCTCCCCGTGCGGCCCGCTGCTGCTTCCTCTTCCCACCTCTCTTTCAACGCGGTCGCGAGAGTGAATTGTTGTAGGCGGCCTGTGCGAAGCATCCATTGTACCAGTGGTGCAAGCTTCGGGCTGTCCAGGGCCGTCCTGAGGTCGCGGCGGTCGCGGAGGCAGTCCAGAATAACGCGGTGATGGTCGTCGGTTCCCTCCCTCCCAACAGTCGCACGTAGGTGAATCCAAGTCCGCTACCTACCTTACGAGAGAAGAGAAACCCGCGAAGGCCTATCTTTTCCGTGCGCATCTGGATGAGAGCGGCAGAACAAGATTAAGTCTGTTCTTCCAAAGGAAGAATCACCCTTGAAGGAGGGACTTTATAAACCATACCCGTTGCAGGCCCCCTTGCCCAATCTCCCATCACGCAGGCACGCCACCAACAGAGGTACGACGTTGGAACGAGTGAAGAACGTTTTCGCCGATCGACAGAGGCCCTACATAAGCATGCCCCTACCCAAGACGTCTCAGGAGCACCGGGACCACCCTCTGATCCGTCGACGCCAAGCAACGACGGCCATATGCCGCTCGCCCCCCACGTCGACACCTATCAAATCAGCCGAAACAACCATCCCACGAGAATGACCGACCGTCATCGGGATCCAACTCTAATCACTCTGATCGTCCCCGCCGGACGACATCCTCTCCAATCAGGGACAAGGAAATCATAAGAATACTCGACAACATCGAAAAAGGGTATCCGGACAAGCAGAAGTTTGGCGGTGCACTATATGACTTCTCAGACCCCAAGCTCAACTTCCTTTTCCAACGCTGTGAGCGGAAGGGACTTCCAGAAGAGCACTGGGCAAAGGCCTTTCCGCTAATTCTGATAGGAGATGCACAGGATTTCTACACGGATGAAAGGTTATCAAAACGCAATTACAGCCTCGATGAACAAATTGAGGTGTTCAAGGCCGAATTCGAGACTGGGTCCACAAATCAAAGTACAGAGATGAGTGGAAAATGCTTACATTCCCCAGAGTCATACACAAGAATCCCGACAAGTCGAAGTCGAAATGCTTTGACATACTCGTCAGGAGGCTCAAGCAAGCACATCGTGGCCTGGAAACTCCAGACACAGTCAATACTCGACTCAGGGTCCAACTGCTTGACGCCTTGAAGGACGTTGACTTCTTGGATGTGGTAACTCGGAAACCTTCAGCAAAATTCCGAGATATTGTCGCCGAGGTCAGTTCCTACCTCGAAACTTTGGAAGACAGGAAAAACCACCCAATGCAGTTCGTTACGACTACAGATCCGCACTGTGGACCAAAGGCCAACGATAGCATGGTGTTGTACACGGACAGACAGTATAACCGTGCAAGAGGTACGACCGCTTCATACCCGAAACGCGGCAAGCCTCCGGATACCGACTACCTTTGGAACGATCGACTTTCATATCCTGCCCCTGCCTACACCCTTTTTATTCTCCATCACGGACATGGACAGATTGGGTGTCAAACTCAACAACATCGAGAATGTCCTAATCCAGGGCAAGAAAAAGGTTCCGATCGTGAGACGATGGGGGCACCCATGGTGAACACTGAAGGCAGAAGAGTGCTGTCTTCCATAGGTCCGAGTCGCAGATCCGTCAACTCCACCGTCGATTTGGCCATCCCTCCATCGCACGGCTAACAAAGGTTCTAGAGAGCGCTGGTGAGGATACTAACACCAGGGCGATCAAGAAGATCACAAGGGAATGTCACCATTGCCAACTGAATGCGAAAGCCCCTGGGCGGTTCAAATTCACATTGAAGGACGACCATGAATTCAATTATGAGATTATGGTGGACATCCTTCAAATTGACGACAAACCTGTCCTTCACGTCGTTGACGCAGCGACATCATACCAAGCCGCCAGATTTCTGGAACCTCACAAACAGAAAGCCAGCGATGTATGGAACGCACTACGTGAGTGTTGGATCGACACATATCTGGGTCCGCCAGATTGGGGCCTTGCCCCGTCCTTTCAAATTACAGGGGACAGGGAAATGAAGTTTGTCTTGTCTATCTCACTCGCGGGCGGTTTGTTTTACCAGGGCCCGCAAGGTCGGACAAGTTAGGTAATAGGTATGTATATACATACATACATACATACATACATACATACATACATACATACATACATACATACATACATACATACATAGATATATATATGTTCCAGAGGAACGTATGTAGTGGCAGACTGCAGTACCGAGGAACGGAGCGCACCCGCTTACATACTTAAACATATGTACTCCGTACTGCTCCCTTTGTTGCCCCGGGTTGGGTTCAGATTATGTCCTAAAATAGTCTACATTCCCCTGCGCATGTTCGTGGATCACCGCGGTCCGCCGTTGATCTGCTTGGCGAGCAGGGCAAGTGTATGATGTAGAGTTCCCGGTTGCGTGATAAGCGTGTTTGGGAGTGAGGAGTTCATGTACGAAGGCGAGGACAGTGGGCATAAAAGCGGCAACTCAAGATTTTTTGCTACACGGTGATGCGAATCATGCGACGGCCACATTGGCATATGATCAATAACACGCGCGTACTATGTAAAAAAAAAGGGATGTAAGGACGTACATTGTCAGACAAACTCCAGGATGATTACAGTACGTACATATCCGCCCAATAAAGGTACCTAATTTTCTGTCCCATGCCCAAAACCCGAGAAACATGCTTCTTCAAAGGAAAACTAAGACAAATTTCCAAAAAGAAAGGCAAGTAAAGACAAGTATACATCGGCGAAATGATGGATGGCCGCACATCCTCACTGGTATCAAGTTCCGGTTTTACAACTCGGGTGTGCTGCTGTGTGAAAAAAAAAAAAAAAAAAAGGGAAGAAGAAGAAGAAGAAGAGGAAGGACAAAAATCAGTTAGTATGATAGGCCAGTACGGGCCACGGCTACTGAGAAACATTCGCGCAAGATTATACCTGAGCACGCTCGCTCTTCTTGCGATCCTTGCGGTCCTCGCGGCCCTTGTCAGACCACGGGAAGTGGAACACGGGGACTTGGAAGAAAGAGTTGCTGTCATTACGGTTAGCCATCCACAAGTTACGCGATACCATGCAACCACAATGGGGGATTTCTTTTTCTTTTTTTTTTGGGCAGCGGATGTGAACATGGATGCGGCAGGGAATGGACGATATACGAACCTGCTATCTTGCAGACCAGCCAACGCGCAATACCACGCCAAAAAAGCAGCCAGGAACCCAAACACACCCCCCGTCTTCTGCAGCGCCACAGCAGCGACCGCATTGCCCATGTCGTTCGCGTACTGCTCACATGCCAGAAACAGAAACGCAAGATCGAGCATCAAGAACAGCGAGAAGAACATGACGGTCGAGCGCAGCGTGCAGATCAGTAGAAGGGTCGTGAAGATGAACCAGCCAGTCAGGAAAAAGCCCAGAGGGCTGGATACATGGCCCTCGTAGGGGCCCGTCGTGGCGGTGATGCCCCAGTTGGGTGTCAGGAGAATACCGTAGGAGATCCAAAATCCGCCATAAGAAGACAGGGCCGTGGCGCCAAAGGTATTGCCGCACGCCATTTCCCTATGTGAAGCCAATCAATCAGCCAACACGGTTCCTGTTTTCTTCTTCCCCAGATGAACTCACCACATGCCGGCCAGGAGCTGAATAAGACCACCGTATCCAAAAGCCAGAGGAACAACAATATTAGGCTCCTTGACACCCCTCGTGTGCGTATTCACAGCAGAGAGCACAAAAGTCGTCAGCGCAAAAGCACATAGCCCCAGCGGAGCAGGATTCGCAAACTTTCGATGCTCATACGGCTTCCATAGACCCGGTTGCAGAGAACCCCCCGAGGCCTGCGCATAGCCGCTCGTAATGTTGGTGTTATCTCCATGGTAATGCCAGCGCTGGTGGTGGTGATGATGGTCATTCACAGCATGTAAGCCATGGATATCTTTTTCTGAGGCAGAGGTTGTCGTCGACGGTGGCACGACGTTGTCGGTCGACATGGTGGTGACTTCTTCTTTTTTTTTTTTTTCT
>SRPQ01000620.1:0-14133 GCA_018360075.1 Claviceps cyperi
AAAAAAAAAAAAGATAAGACACAAAGGAAGGGGATGAGGAAAGCCAAAGGGGAAAAAAAAAGAAGGGGGGGGGGGTCGAAGAGATGCGAAGAAAAGGAGGAGAGGAAACGAAGAAAAAAAGGAAATGCGAAAATCAGAAGAGTGAAAAGAGGTCGCCACAAGACAAGCACGTACACTCATATACCCCGTCTGCCTCAACGGAATCAACTTGGGCGCCAAAACCCCATCCTCCTCCTCCGCCATCGTCTTCTCCATCTCCCCATTCCACCTCTCCATCCACGCCTCCAACGCATTCATCCTCCCCTTCGCAGCCGTCATCCCGAAATCATCCCACAACCACCCCGTCACCAACCCTAGCGTCGCATCCAGCATATTCCGCCATCCAAATGGATTGAATATAGGCACCAGCTCCGCATTCAACTTGTCCACCACGCGCCGGAACTCCTGCTCCGACACCCCCGCCGGGTCCAGAATCTCGGGATACAAGTTTGAGAATGTGGGTGCCAGATCCCCTGCGACCAGCCAGTCGCGCTTCACGCGTATGATTCTCGTGGTGGCATATTCGGTAGACTCGGGCGGAACATGCGGATTCAGGTGCGGGTAACATGGGTGCTGGGGGCCCCATTCCTCAGCGGCGTCTGGCTGGACATCTTCGCCCATGATGGAGGAATTCGACGAGGAGATGGATGTGTCGATGCCGTCTGCAGTAGAAATAGTCGGGAGGCGGGCGTTTACTACATCGGGCCCGCGCTCGAGATCCCTAGAGAAGGACGTCCGTGTGTTTTCTGTGATAGCCATTGTGGCTTTTTGCTTGCCTTTGCTCTCTGCCGAGGGTCCTGATCTGCTAGCTGCGTCTGCAAAGAGCCCACCGGACCGAGAGATCGTGTTTGGGGAGTCCGAGGCGACCAATCTGCGCGAGAGGATATGTTCTGCGTCGGCTGATGTGCGAATAGGACGCGGCAAGCTTATCCGACGGTTACTCGTCCCAAATCCTTCGACTAGGAAATTCGTTCGCCCGGAAACTGCGTGTCTCGATTGTCGCTGCTCGGAAAGAGTCAGTAGTGGGTAGCTTCCTGCAGTGGTATCGTTCGGGTCATCTGTTTCGGCCAAGGCACAAAGCGCAGGGTGCTGGAGCGGAATCGAGGGCGGGAGCGGCGATGAGGGTCTTCGCTTGCGAGGCTGGCGTTGTTGCGCGGAGGTCCGTGGTGTCGAGTTGGTCGGGTTCCAGAGGCGCGAGGCAGAGGGATGACCGCTCCGAGTAGACGCTATTTTAGTCTTGTTGTTGTTGGTCTTGCGAAAAGGAGAGGTGAGGAGGTTTGTGTTATGGGGGCGGAGAGCTGCAGCTTCGAGATGCTCCTCCTGGTTCTCGGCCGCGACAGCCGTTGCAGCGAGTTCTGTCGCGGAGGCCGGAGAGAAATTCGGATAGAAGGGTTGCTGGGAGCGGGCTTTGAGGAAGCGGCTCTGGGCTGCTCTGGCTGAGGCGGAAGGCGATCCGAGTTCGTTGGGCGCCGTGGAGGGAGCGACGTCGTGCTCAGGGGGACGGGAAGGAGCAGGACTGGGATGGACCGTGGCTGCTGCGGGTGGTGCAATGGGTGCTATGAGTGCAGGATCTCCGCCGGCGGACGTGTCAGACCGTCTTGGTGTACAAGATTCGTCGACAGTGGTCCGTGACGGTGATGTTGAGGCTCGCAGTGGTGGCAGTGGTGGCAGTGGTGGCAGTGATGACAGAGGTGGTGATGCCGCAACGAAGACTCTGCCTCTGCCTCTGCGGCCAGAAAGGGCGTTGTCGTGCGCGCCGACCGCGTGCTGGAAGTGGGAGAATTGGGAGGATTGGGAGGAGTGGGAGCGCTGCGAGTGCTGCGAGTGCTGCGAGTGGGCCGCTGATGGGCGCTGTAGCCGCCCGGACGACCAAACTGCAACAGGTCCCATGCAGCCGCTGCCACGCCCCAGCCGCAGCTGCAGCGCAAACACCAGCGATAAGCAAGTTAAGAACAGAACCGTCGTCAATTCGTTCAGCGAACGCAAAGATGGGGAAAACGTGTTGTAAGAGGGAGAAACGATGGCAACCAAGAATACTGTGCGTGCGCAAGACGGCAAAAAAGGGAAATGAAACACGAGCACGGGCGGGTTGGCAGCAATCAGCAACTCAGCAAAGGTACTGACTGGTACGCTGCGTTGCCCCCCTACAATCCCGAGTTGTCCAATGTGACATGTCCCCCCCCAGCTCATGGGGAATTCGCTATGACGAACGATTTCGCCATGATTATGGCTTGTGGTATGTAGGCTCTCTCCATGTGGCTGGACCTCCGGCCTTGTGTCGCTTGAATCTTGCTATGCTCCATTACAGAGGCAGCTACAGTTGAAGTCAGCCGACACTTGTTGACGAAGTACATACAACGGAGTAGCGGTTTGAAAAGGAAAGGTGATATGATATGATATGTAACTTAAGCAATAAGAATAAAAAGAATAAAAAAGTAACAATGCAATCATCCGTGCTTATGTATGTATGCATGTACATATGTACTCTACTCCGTATTTCCGTCCGTTCCCTGTTTATATGCCCTGGATCATGGATGCGGGGCCGACAACTCCATCATTGGATGTGGCGGTGCAGGCGGCCACGGACTGGCCCATTGATGATGGGCCATATGATGGAATGAGCACAGGAAAGTCACACAGCAAGGTCTACCTACCTAGAGTAAAGTCATGACGACGGCAACAGCGCCTTCATCGACACAGCTTCATTTTTCGCCCCCTTCATCATTTTCCTTCTCCTCCCTTATTAGAAAGGCCACTTTCATCCCCTCCAATGTCCTGTCCACCCTCCGCAAGCAGCAGATGAGTTTGACAAAGATTCACAAACAACTTCGCCTGCGCTGCACCATGATTCCCCCGGACGAAGGCTCGCCCCGCGCCCCCGCCGCGGCATCCAAGACGACAGGGGGTTTCATGGCGGCAGCCCCTCCTCCTGCAGCAGTCCTCCGGCATGATCATCCCAAACCCATGGCATGTGTTCTGGACGAGGCTCCTTCGGCACCGATGCAACGAAAATCCCATGCCAGCCGGTCTGATGCCTCCAACGAGGGATTGCCGCCGCCGCAGGGTTCAGGTCCAACAGCAGTGCCGCTGCGGCGAAGCTCCAACTTCTCAGAGTACAATTTGGATGAGGCGCGCGATCTGCTGAATCCGGGGGCCGCCGCGCCCGAATCGTCCTCGCTGGCCTCGCTGTCGCTAGCCTTTGCGCTGCTGCCTGCCATTGCCGGCGTGCTGGTCAAGGATGGCCATGTTTTGGTGACGGACATTATGCTGTTGGGCTTGTCCGGCGTGTTTTTGCACTGGTCTGTGACGCAGCCATGGTAAGCGATCGCCGATTCTCCTCTCCATCTTTTCATGGCAGCACACATACCCGCGACAAGAAGTCAATTGCCTACCCATCACTACTATCACGATTCACCATATCTACTGGCACGACGCTAATACTGGCAAAAGGGTCTGGTATCACTCTGCCCAGCAGGTCCGCGTCGAGCAAGAATCCGACACCGCCCTGGAGGAGGACCTCGAGAGCAATGATTCCTGCCTCGACACCACGCAACAACAACAACAACCCAAAACCAGCCTCGACCACGTCCCCGAAGAAGAAGAAGATGGGCAATCCCCCAACGCAAAAGACGCCCACAGCCACCCAGAACACCCTCCCGACCTAATCACCTCCATTAAGCGCTCCGCCCTCCGAGAACTCTACGCCCACGAAGTCCTCGCCCTTCTCTCATGCTTCCTCCTCCCCCTCCTCAGCGCCTACCTCCTACACCAAATCCGCGTCCAGCTCAGCCGCCCATCTGAGGGCCTCGTCTCCAACTACAACCTCACCATCTTCCTCCTCGTCTCCGAGCTGCGCGCCTTCTCCCATACCATCAAGCTGGTCAAGTCCCGGACCCTACACCTCCAGCGGGTCCTCCACGGGGGACAAGACCCATTCCCTGCTCCGGGCCAGCCTCCCGCCGCGGCCGCACATCTAGAAGAGGTGCTCCAGCGAATAGGAAGACTAGAAGCGCGGTCGTTGGCAGACGAATTCGTCAGGGAACACAGCCAAGACGATCATATCATGATGATGGGATGCAGTCCCGGCCGCTCTGCTGGCCCCAACTTGGAGCAGAAAGCCTCTCTACTCAGAGATATGCGCAATGCGATTCAGCCGGACCTGGATGCCCTCAACCGTGCCGTGAGGCGGTACGAGAAAAAAGCGGTCCTGCTGCAATATCAGACTGATGCGCGGTTCGCGGCTATCGACTCGCGTCTGGATGATGCGTTGGCGCTTGCGGCCGTGGCGGCCAAGAATAGCAGTTCGAGGAATGTGCTCGTCCGGATGACGGGTCCGTGTATCGGGCTTGGGCTGGTCCCCTTTCGGGCGCTGCTGCAGCTATTCACACTGCCGGTGCGATCTATTCTTGGGGTGATGAATGCACGGGGAAGGCCTGGGCGTGGGCCGAGGTTGGGGCCAGGGCCGGGAACGGGACTGGGAAGCCATACGAGGGGATCTCGATTGGGGGAGAAGCAGCAGGCTTTTCAGCCGAAATATGGTGTTGATAGGGTTTCTCCTCGGGTTATGAAGCGGTGAGGTGCTGTGCTGTTTTTGTGAGCGTACAGTACAACCTTTTTTTTTTTTTTTTTACAAAAAAACGTATGCTTACTGTATGTAGTGTATGTTTCTCTGAGGCGCTTGATCACGAAGGGCGAATATTTTATGCGGCATCGTTGGTTCGGGGTTCGTGTACGATACGGCTTTTCAATACGAGTGAACGTTTTATGCGACATGTTTATTCGGATTCCATGTCTACATTTGCGTACTGTCTGGTTTCAAGACTCACTACTAAAGGTTAGATGCAGTGCTTTCGCATCGCGACATTGATCGACGCAGGATATCCACCGTTCATGATTATCATCAAGCGTGGCAGGCTGTGTGGCGGAAGCCTCTGTTCCTGGTCCTCCTCCCTCTCATTCCACAACTCTCGTATTGTACAACGACCCGGTTCTGCATAACGTCGAGGAAATACGATGACCTGGCATCTAGAATACGGCATTGACAGGCACCTTGGTCTATGTGCGAAATTCCAGATCCATACATGGCTTGGACAAGTGACCCTCTTACACCACTTACCTAGTCAAGTAGCACACACGGCTAAATCGCTCCAGCGAGCGGCCATGCCTTATTTCAGAAATCGGGGCCAAAGGGTTCAGCTTCACCAAATGAGTATGTACTGTGCGCCATGGATTCGCCCCGTTCCGTGGCGCTGGACTTTGTGACAATGAAGATGCCCTAAGAAGCAGCACAAGGACCCAGAAAGGCAAGTACAAGGGCGCATTTTCCATGTTCTCTCCATGCAAGACAAGTGTGTGTGGTCCATGAGCGCCTCGTCTTGCTGCCCGTAATTCCCCACGTCCAAGGTAATACACGTACCACGTTTCTTCTAACAGGATTTCGGAATCCAGTACCTACAGTATATGAGGCCCGAGGGGCGTGCCAAAGAAAAGGATGGCTCTGTACGAGATGCCGATTCCTACCTCCGGCAAAGGCTCCTGACGTGGCGGGAATTTTCTCTCCTGGTCGGAACAATTCGGTCCATTTTTCGGTCCATCCCTACCTACCTATAGATAAGATGATACTATCACAGAGACCGGCTAGTCCTCCCGAGTAATATTCGCTGTGGGGTGTCCTCTCGTAGAATAGGGAAGAAAAGAAGCCAAGCCCCGAATAAAACTGATTACAACTCCGGGGGTGACACGACGCGTGAGGTGATGCTCGTGATGTGTTCTAGACTTTCACCACCCCTTGTTCCTCTTGCGCGGATGCGGCCTCAGAGCAATCAATTCCTGCTCACACGGCCCAGCGAGAACTTGACAAGGTAAGGCTGCGTACGCCGTGCGGTGGCACTGCGTCTCAGGAAAAAAAAAAGGCAGCCACATCTCCCTTGGATGCTCTGCCGGCCAGATGGAGGCGCCGCCCTTCCCCGCGAGAGCGTGTGCGTGTGCATTTGTGAAGTCTTTGGTAACGGTCGAAGGGGGCTGAAAAAAATAAGTCGGGGTGACAAGAACGC
The DNA here is from genome assembly GCA_018360075.1 of Claviceps cyperi. Taxonomy (NCBI): domain Eukaryota; kingdom Fungi; phylum Ascomycota; class Sordariomycetes; order Hypocreales; family Clavicipitaceae; genus Claviceps; species Claviceps cyperi. The sequence goes on from SRPQ01000620.1 coordinate 6,093, forward strand.
GGAGAACGAACGGTAGGACGGCAAGACGTCAAACTAGATTTGATCTGTCTGAGACCTACATGGCAAGGCGTATGCATGCTGGTCAATCAAACTATGTATACGTATCAGGACTTGCTCCTGGCTGGGATGGATCATGGGAGTGTCGTGTCCATTGGTCCCCCTCGCGATGTGGCCACTGGCGATGCGATGCGATGCGACGTGCTGTTCACCACCTAGTTAGGTATTCATTCATTCAGACAGCAGCCGAGACGCGTTTTGCGGGACTCCATGGAACGCTGGAGTCTTCTTGTATGTACATGTATGTATGTATGCATGTATGCATGTATGCATGTATATACTCCGTACCCGACGAGAATCGCATCCAGTGGGGTGCGTGCTGCAGCAGTCCGAGATTCCTCCTATCGAACGACTTCAAGGTTTTGATTTTGACTCAACACCTGGTCTGACTAATAAGACGCGATCTTTGAGGGGGGCAATTTAACTTTGCTAACGCAAGGAGCTTACTTACTTGTGTTTGACGGGCTTGGCAAGGGAGACAGACGTACCGTACTCATGATGCTACAGACGTGAAACGTGCTCGTCCTACAACTCGCCCTCAACACTTACTTACGTTCCGTCAAAGAAAGGATGGAGGCGATGCTGTCTTGTAACAGGCTCGATCGTGACCGTATTCACCCTCGCACATGGTTCTATTCGCATCAACCTCAATTGACGACCTCTCGGCAGAGGGCAAGAGAAGATAGATGCCTGTTCACATGTTCGTATCACGGAAACCCGCCGACATTCGCACAATAAGTCCGTATACGATGGGAGATTTCAATCCGTTTATGATGCACAATCGCGGCGCGGCCATGGCGCTACATATGACCATGCCTGGGGGAACTAGGTATCGTTCTTCATTCTCGATCAGGTCCGAGTGTAAGAGATGGCATGGATCATGAGATGGTAGGTATCGTCCGGTAGCAAACGGGGCCGTCCGTCCGTGGTACTTTAGAATGATGCATCTGGTCTTGGGCCGTCGGGTGGACAAGGTTCCTTGGTTTGTGGGCTTGACTTGGCCAGAGGACGGACGTTGCATTTCTGATTTGAGCAACTTCTCAGAGGGAAAAGGCTCCCTCCCAAACAGATGGATCACCATTCGCCAAAGGGAGCAAAACGGACCCCAGTTCAATCGAATCGGGAAGAAGAACAGGGGTGCAGTTAACGTTAGTGGACTCTTCTTTGTGGCCGCCACCAAATTGGCTGTTTTGTGTGCGTGCGTTGATCGATCAATGAGGACCGAGGTCGACACAACGACCGACCTCATTACAAAACTTTGCTGTATCATGTATGGGTATGGGATGTAGCTTTTGGGGCCAAAGGCGCCCTTTTTGTCCCGCGTGTCATGCAACGTGCCGAGGTTGGACTGCGGATCTATGGCAACTAACTAATAATCAAAGTTGACGTGTGTCACTCGTACGATTGATCATTGGCATCGGCAAAGCTTCGCTATTTGCGATTCCGAACCCGTTCACACAAAGATACCTAACATGCAACTCTCCTCCCTACCGTATATAGATACCGGTAGTATGTAGGGACATATGTACGGAGTACAAGGTGATCATCTAGGTAGGTACCTTCGCAGGGGCAGCGATAACTTGTCGCAGTCCGGGGGGCCGCGGCCAACGTCTAGGTACAAACTACAAACCCATGCGGGGGAACTGCTTCTCTTTCTCGCTTTCTTCCCCTCCCCCGATTCATACGTATCAACGTTGCGGCTGTTCGGTGCTCGACAGATATGGGCACCCACGTTGAGAGAAAGGCAGGTTTCCTTACCGAGAAGCACGGTAACGCGGAACCGATGCTGCATGAACTCTACCCCATGATTCTGTGACGCTTGCAACTGAGACAGGCCGCAGGGGCACGTCAGCCAGTGATGCCATTTCCATTTCTCATTGGTATAGAGACGCGACAGCGACCGAGGCAAGCGTTGGGAGTGCTAGCTTGCCTGGCGCCTTGAATTGATGGCGGCCTTGTGCGAGGGCCGGGCAGGCGGGCTCTTCTACTCCGTACATTGCTCGCATAATACTGAGCATGGGTTGTACCCGGTTATACATGGCTACATGTCTGACCATGGCTTCGAGGGTTAATAATGATGAGCTTCAATCTCAAATCGGCCGCGCATCGAAACGGGTGGCGTTGAGACAAGACGCGCTTCGCAGTACGTACCTGAAGTGGACCCAACCGGCCAATCGGCAGGCGGCGCATCCGCCTCCCAGAGACCGCAGGCTGCAAGTCTGTTCTTCCATTCTTAGAAACTTCATCATCGCCTGGCACTGGGCAGCAGCAGCCTTTGTCTTCGTCCATCTGGGTCAGCTGGGGCTGGCGCAATGCTACCATACGCTCCTGCAACTTGCTTCATCGGACGCATCTTCGGCACGTCTCATCATTTTGATGCCTGTCCAGAAACAACATTTGTCAGCGCATTCTCCGCTGGAGCCGCCCACCACTGATCAGATCAATATTGGAAATTTGATATTCTTGATCCGCCGAGTCCCACGTTGCCTGTTGTTTGACTTGTAAGTTGTTGTGCTACAAATGGTGCTAGAATGAGACATGAAAGCCGTGTATTTTCTTTTCTTGCCTCATGCTTCGTTTCCTCTTTTCCTCCCCTTTTCGATGCGAATCCTTGATGCAAGTCCCTGATGAGCGTCCATTGTGCGAGTTCTGACAGCAGGACATGACGCACGTAGGTGTGTGTATGTACTCCGAATGATACGCATATGCTGCGCATAAACGGAGCCCAGTGCTGTGACTTCCTTCCTAAAAGTCCTGGATGGGCTGCTTGTCCCACCCCTTTCCCTTTGTCTACAGAGGTACTCCGTATGCTCGTGCCCGTCACCCACATGGGGGCTCCACATCGCCCTCGGCCGGGAAATTGGTCCTAACGGAGTACATTCATCTTGACCTTCTCTTTACCTTGGATAACCGGCTTTTGTTGTCCTGAACGGCAAAGCGCGTGTCTGCAGGCCACTGGTCTTACGCCATCCCGTTCTCGTTTCCTAGCCTTGGACGGGGGTGTGGTACCATTTTCGTCTGCCCTCACGCCCCAGACGACGCCAATCAAGAATGTATGTACCTATGCATCAAGTCGTTGGGCCATGTTCGATAAGCCCGGTAATAAAGGTCCTGCCTTACCGCATAGCGGGAGTGGTAGCAAAGACGTAATAACATAACAGGCTGCTACAAGAAAGTTTAAGAGCCGGTCAGCTGAAAAAAATGAAGTCACAGCTGAAGTGACGTGGGCAGGACTTGGTTTTCCGTTCGGCAGTTCTATTCCTCCCACCTCGATCTCACTGTCACTGCTTCATGTGTGTGATTCTCATCGCCCATTCGCTCTTTTCGCTCTTGCCGCTTTATTTGCCTTTCGCTGGGAGTAACGTTCTTTATTGTCATCTTTCGGTCCATATCAGCAAGCCGTTTACCTGTTGTGCATAGACGTCCGCTGCTCGTTTGCATCATTTCTTTCATTTCCTGTCACCTACTCTTGGCAGGGCTGCTCACCGGGACCATCCTGGCGTAATCTCTGTCATTGCTTTTGCAGAATCTTCAGACCTCAAGTTATCCCTTCGCCTCTCTTGATCCGCCACTCTTTCTACTTCCTGCCTCATAGCGCGAAGTCTCAGACTCTCGAACACCCAATAAATGTTTGGGTCCGTTGGGACTTTGTAAAAGCTTTGCGGCAACTCGTACACGAGCTCGAACACGAATTACTCGACTGTCGCCGAATCACGATGGCGATGATAGCGGGTCGCTTGGGGGCGCTCATGTTGTTTCTGTTTGTGCAATTTGCGTATTCTCAGAGTTATGCACTTGTCAAGAGAGACAGTGGCGCGACGTCGGCAGCTTCACCAACCTCGGCTCCAGCCCAGTCAATAACCACTGATGCTGCTGGGCAAGACCGAGATGGCCAAAAACTTGGGGGATCAACTACCCTGCCAGACCGATCGGATGTCTCTGGCTTCATAACAATCGTATCTTCGTCGACACAGACCGCAGCGAGCTCCGTGCTGCCTACCGCAACCTCCAGCGGTATCACGGACAGCTCGACTTATTACAATGGTAGGTGGATCGAAACAGCACAACCGTCGACGATACTAATTTGCGGCTTTAGCAACAATCCCCTTTGGCCAGTTACCATTGTCTCCCCACTTGACTCCGGGATGGGGAGTCGCTGGTGTCGCAATGATTGTGACTGGCGTAGTATATACGCTGGTTGGTATCAAAAACCGGTCAATACACACCTTTTTTTCTACCGCATACATGACGGCACTTGGCGTCACAGTGCTGATTGTCTACGTCATCAATGTCCCCTCAAACAACGCACTGCAAGGCGGATACGTCGTCGCTGTGATCTTGTCAGGCTGCGCAGTTGGAAGTGCCGCCATGTTCTTCAAGGAACTAACTGAAGGTTTTGGCTGCGCCCTGGGTGGATTCTGCCTCAGCATGTGGCTGCTGTGCTTGGTGCCCGGCGGACTTGTTCACACAGTGCCGTCCAAAGCCGCCTTCATTGCCATCCTCACTCTTGCCGGCTTCGCCCTCTTTTTCAGTAGACGGACACGTGACTACGCACTCATCGTGCTGATCGCGTTCGGCGGCTCAACTGTCACGGTGCTTGGAATTGATTGCTTCAGTCGCGCCGGCCTGAAAGAATTCTGGGCCTATGTCTGGGCGGTCAACGATAACCTATTTCCACTTGGAGCAGACACCTATCCAGTCACGAAGGGCATTCGCGTTGAGACTGCCGCAATTGTTTTCATTTTCTTGGTCGGCATCGTTTCCCAGATAAAGCTCTGGAAAATTGTGCGCGAAAAAAATGCCAAGAGAGCAGCAGATCGAGCTCAAGAAAAACAGAGTCTGGAACGAGAGGAGGAAAATGTTGGTCGCCAAATCGAAGAGTCGAATGCGCGAGAGCGCCAGCAGTGGGAAGTAGTCTATGGCAACGGCACTGCAGACAGCACGGCAGATTCCCGCGCAACTGATGATAGTGATAATGGGAGCCAAAAGAGACTTCGGCCACGCTATGTAGCACCGAACGAAAAGCCTTCCGCCGAAATTATCGAAGTGGCGGCAATGTCTGATTCGGACCAGTCGATACATGGACCTGACAGGGGTTTGATAGCAGCAGAAGACGCTGAGGAGGGCAAAGTCACTGTCCGCGTTGCAGCTGATGACATCCTAGAGTCAGCTACCGACGTTGATGGCGAGACGCTGGACGAGAAAACCGACCTTAAACAGGAGGCAAAAGACTTTCCGGACAGCAACCGAAACTCACGGTACACCACCCGGAGCAGAATGGTATCCCAAGCTCAGACAATGACCAAGGCTCCTGAAGTCGTGCCCCTCCCGTTTACGGTTCCTGAAGCAAGTGACGTCAGGTCTGAAGAGGATCGATCTTCCATTGCCACTTTTGCAGAAGACGACGAGGCAGCCGCTTCCGCAGTCCCTCGAAAACACGTGTCGCTTTCAAAAAGATTATCCAAGGGTTCCGTCTCGCTTCTCCGAAACATTTCTCAGGTATCTGAACGCACTGGCGGAGGTGCGTGCGCCTCTGACGCAGGTCGGAGTACCGAGGAGCTTGTCATGGGTAATTTCTTCCAAACTGAAGACGACGAGAGGTCACTTGCAGGCACCGTTGATGATGAGAGCCTGAGCGGTGTGAATGTGCTCTCACTCGTAGAGGAAACTGAACAGAACAATTCCACTGCAGAGACCAAGTTTGCTCAGGGAAACATTGAGATTCATGCTCAATTAGGTAAAAAGGACGATGAACTCCACGATCATGTTGGCCGGAAGGAGGGAGCCGCGAAGTCTCAGCCGGTGTCCGTCAGTGTTTCCGAATCTGTTTCTGTCGTCGACCAGGAGCAGCCGCCCGACTTGAACAAGGGTAGTGCGCGCGTGAGAGAATCACGACGAGATGGAGAACAAGTCGCCGAGACATGCCGCGATCTTACCCTCAACCCGAATACTACTCAATCTTGCGAAAACGCGAAATCGGTTGCAAGCGCCTCATCGACTCCGGCAAGCCTGACCAGGGATCGTTTACCGAGACCACTTTCGAGAGTCGCCATGTCATATCGAACTAATGAGTGGGCGAAACATTTGAGCCGTGCGGAGCGTCCCGAACCCGACGAACTGCTTTTGCCTCAAGCGAGGGCAAAAAATACAGCGATCGAGCCAAAGGAAAGACCTGTTTCTGTAAATATTGAAGAGCTTCAGCAGACCGCAGAAACCGGTGGTCCTCCATCGGATGTGAGAAGGTCTGCCTCCAAGGTCTCGGAACCTGAGAGCCCTAAAAGCGTCTCAAAGCAACCATCGAAGCAACAAATACAGATGCCTCTGGTTTCCAGTGTTGTAAGCCCGATACCCCACACTGGACGAGACTCGCCTCTTGAGCGGCGATTGCCACGATTACCGACAGCTCCGCCTGCACCGGCTCTCAAAAAGACGCCCTCTGGACTGCGACATTCGTCATCCACGTTCATGCCGATCGCTGAGGAACCCATTGACGAGTCCGCCGAGGATGCGACTGTCACAGAATGCCTAGAAATACCACAATCTCTTTCTAGACAATCATCCGTAGCCGCTTGCGATACAGGATCACAGGCTTCTGTCTCCGCCCCCAGTCGATCACCAATTCCAGGCGTTGTTTCTTACGCGAATCCACAGACTTTGATCGGGCAACGGGAGATGTTCCTGCGGAGAAAATCTTACGGGCATCTGCTGCCGAATACTTCGGAGCCGCCTTTTGTAAGCCAACGGCACGGTGGTGATGCAGGCTCACTCCATAATTACTCTCTGTATGCTGCGGTTCCCATCGTGTCCGATCCAGACGACGTGCCCCTGAGCCAACGAAGAGAGATGATGCGTAAGAGCAGCATGTGGTCATTATCACGCTCTTCAGTTCTGCCAGCGATGGCACACGCTGGCTCTCTTACTCGGCAAGACAGCAGCAATAGTCTGGCAAACAAGTCTCAGACTATGCGATCGTTGCCTTTGCCTTCTTTTGCCGCAAGAGAAGCTCAATTAGCAAACTTCCGTCAATCGGTACAGCAGGACCTCCGATCAGGAACTCCAATCATGATGACTTCGGGGCGGGAAACTCCCTTCGGTTCAGCGAACGTGCTTGTTGGTGGACGAGAGGCCGAGATTCAGCGCAACATTGAGATGCAACGCAACGTGCTGATGGGCCAGAAGGAGGCCGAAGCACACCGCCGAGAGATGCAGAGGCGAGAAAAAGAGCATGTTGATCGTGCTTTCGACGAGCGCATGAGAAATGGCGACATGCTGGAAGCTCATCGGGAGGCAATGCGAAGGATGCAGAGGATTGCAAAATGATTCTGTCCGGGGTGTCCGGCCAGTGGCGGGCCTTCTCGATGAGGCAGGATCGACCCGCTGGCTTTTCCCGTACATTGTTCATCGGCTCATGACGAAGCTCAATACGTACTTCTTTTCACTACCAACTCACTTGACGAGGCTGGCTTAATTATTACATTCTTAAACATTCAAACGGTCTGAGGCTTTAGATATCCGACTTCCTTTTTTGTTCTACTTTTAATGGGTTGAAGCAACATCTTTTTTCATTTTTTTGATACCACAGCACACTGGAGCACTAGGGGAGCGAATTAGGGCAGATGGCGCATGATTAAAGAGACATTGATCAAACTGTAGTCGCTAAGCATACTTGTTCCCTGACGGACATACTATGCTAGGTATCTGATTGTCATTCTCTTCTCTTCGTACGAATGAGCAGTTCTAAGAGTCCAACATAACGGCTGAAATGCACGCCCCGTTTCCCAAGCTCTGCTCTGCCTCAAGCCGACGCCACGCTATTCTCGTCCCTTTTTTTCAGACATGCGTACTGTCAGCCGTCCTGAGAAAACGATCATTGACTCAATCATTGGGAGAATGCATCGTCTTTTTAGTCATAGGTCTTTGGTTTTCCTGACAATCCAACAGTTCGCTTTCTTTCTTTTTTTTTTTTTTTGATCGCGGGGGGTGG
>SRPQ01000621.1:0-14109 GCA_018360075.1 Claviceps cyperi
TTTTTCTTTCTCGGCGAGATGAAAGAAGAAGGTTCAATCCAAAGCGGCCTTTTCGTAACGAATACCAATCCTCCCCCCCATACCCATAAACATCACACACGAACCGTTCCGACCGTAGAGTCACATCCTGCGCTCGTCACACGATTGCCGACAATGCCGTCGCAGTGAAGATCCGAGATCACATTCTAGCTGCACGACCCAAAGGGGGGGACTTGGTCACTTGGATCATGGATGTGCAGCGTGGGAATGTGGTGGGGAAGTTGTTTCACAACCATTTCAGTCAGATCATGACCTATCTTGGCTTTTTGGGGTCACAATGGACTCGGAACGGCGGACGCGATGGAGCCATCTACCGGCAGTAAGTGTTAAATACAAACGGCTCGTGCTACTTGGCGATGGCGGGCACCAAGCATTGCATCAACCTTCGCTGAAGACTGACATTGTCATTTTGATCATGTCTTTCCATTGTGAAGGTCAGCGGTGCTCTGAGAAGGGATGAGCGGTTTAGTAAGACATACAGCGAGAACTGAATTTCAGTGAGTCTTGCAAGGTGTTCCAAAAGGTTTTTCGATGAGCTCAATCGTTTATTTCTAACAATATAGACAGAGGAGCGAGAGTCGTCATGTGCAGTGTCTGGTATCTTCTATGCACGAAGCAGCCAGAGAGGAAGCGAGGGGCAAAGTATATACAGCGAAGAAATTTCGTCATCAGAGACATGAGAATGGAAAAAGTAAAAAAAAAAGAAAGAGAAAGAGATATAAGGGTATAGAAGAAGAACCGGCAAGATCAACTCGCGATATCTACTTGCATACAATGCAGATGAAAAGAAGAAGAAAGATAGCACCACACGGCATTGAACCGGCTGGCTTATTGAGAATAGTGTGCGACATATGCGACTTCCATCCCGGAGGCAAAGCCATCTCTGGTGGCAGCAGTAGGGGCGCCGGGCTGATAGGAAAACGCAGCATTAGTGCATGGGACCTCAAGTTTCTCAGGGGGTTCAAGACGGAAAAGAAGACCTACCCAGACTCCACCGACAGCAACATTCAGAACAAAGTACATGGGGCTCTGGCAGACAGCCGTCCAGGCGGCGAGGTCATTGAGACGCGCGCCAGTGACCTGATTGAACTGTCTCCCATCGAGATACCACGTAATGGCCTGCTGTCTCCAGTCGCTGCTTCGGCGATCAAACTCAACACGCCAGACATGGTAGCTAGTGCTGGAGAACTCAACGGCGCTCCCGATACCCCCAGGCTCGTTGCAGATACCGCCGGGGTATTGCTGGCAATGCAAGGTGCCATGACCAGTCGCCAGGCCATTGACCTGCTCCATGGCATCAATCTCTCCGCACTCGGGCCAGCTCTTGCCGCCGTTCCGCAGAGAGTTCCCCAGCATCCACCAGGCAGGCCATATACCCTTCTTTGCGTCCTGGTTGTTGGAACCGAGCCACAGAGAGGCTTCAACGCGGGTGATCTTGCCGACCGTGGGGGTGAAGACGTACTTGCTCTCGAGGCGGCCGGATGTCCATCCACCACTGACGCTACTGTCTCGCAAGGGCACAATCCGAAGAGTGTTGTAGCCGCTGAGCTGGATGTTGCGCGTACTGGCAGAGTAAGTCTCCAGCTCGCCGTTTACGCCAAGGTTGCCGGCAACGAGGTTCCAGTTGCGTGAGTTGGGGGAACTGCCTCGTGCGCCGGAGAAGTCGTCTTGCCAGTAGAGGCGGAAGCCAGGATAGCTAGGGGCGCCGGCTTGGACCGAAGCTGCAAATGCCAGTAGTAGGCTGGATAGGACAAGGTGGTTGACCATTGTGATGACGGGGGGGGTGTATAGGAGCTGTCGAGGAGCTGTCGAGGAGCTGTCGAGGAGCTGTCGAGAAGCTGTCGAGAAGCTGTCGAGAAGCACAAATCCGAAGGTGAGTGATAAACACACAAAAACTTCTATAAGCTTGATGGAATGTAACCACACAAGATGCGAATGAGAGAGCTGCTGATGATGTGACTAGTGAGGGGGGCATGATCAACTTATTATATACTCGGGAGCCCAAGACTCAAGGACAACAGTAGCACCAAGCTATCCACCGGAGTGCCATTGTATTAGATGAGAAACTTTGGGGCAATTGGCCAAGTGACCCAATAGACAAGATACTAGGCATAAAAAATCCAAGATACCACATGAAGACAAGGGGATGGGGGTGGCGTCCCTGAGTTGTGTAAGGAGGGCATACAACATCCATCTCAAGTGTCCACGACAAGTCAGCCTGGACTGCCATGGGACAGAAAAGCCATGGACAGCACTAGTCTAGCACCAAAGCGGGAAGAAAGACATGGAGACGCCCGACAGAGCTGCTGACGCCTGATTCAGAGCATCCTACATGCAAGGAAGAAAGAAAAGAGGCCGGCGAGGGAAGAGTGCTTCGCAAAGACGACACGGTTGGTGCAGGGGCGATAGCCGGTACGGAATGAAGAAGGCATGTATGTATGTCAGGTGGTCCGTGGACATTAGCAGAATGCACATAGATTCTGAAGTTCCAGACTCGATAGCCGGGACCATCTCACAGAACAGTAGTTGGTGGTGCAACGGCAGAAAGAGGAAAGGCTTCCATGTGTCGCTCGAAAGGTTTCAACTGTCATACCTACTCTGTACGTACTATCTATCGATGAGGGAAAGAGACCGGTTTGGCGCTACCCAACCCGTTCCCCCCGGGCCCTTAGTTCCAACGCGTCACGGACTCCATATTCCTCAATATGTCTCTGCATCCTTGTTCCAGAATGACTCGTCCTCGACTCGAACTGGACCGGCCGGCGCCAAGCAGGAAGTTGGAGCATGAATGGAGTTATGTACAAGGCGCTGAGGGGGATGACACGCAAAGATTCTACTATCAGATTCCCAAGTCGCTGCTGGATGAAAACACGGAACGGACCACGGTCTGACGGATATGCCGCTCTATAGGAAACTAACGTTTGACGCGCTCTCCATCCTCGATACTCGACGGGCCGAATTATGTAGACACGGTACATGTGGCTGGTATTGTTGTAAAAAAAAGAACCACCAAGATGACTAGTTCCCATAGGTCCTCTTCGGCGAATTTATCGTCTGGGGAAAGGGAAAGAGGATAGAGGACAAACTGAGGGGAGACTTTAATCGTCCCTCCCCTAACGGATGTACATGAGGTAGGTAATTGTCCTTCCCCTCTTCTTGAAGGGGTTAGCACCGTGCAGCTATCCTGCTAGCGCTATGCGGGTACTTGGCTGACTCCAGTCACCTTACAAGATACATCCGAGTTCGAACACTAGAACATAGATTTCGGTGCCGTGACTTCTTACCATCATCTGTCCAGTGTCGATCGTCAGCTTCGCGACACTCGCCTTTTGTGCTATACAGACGTACTTCTTTTTTTCGACTTCCTCGACTCGAAAATGAGCTTCCCATCTACCTCATCATGGCAGCGACCTTCACGGGCGACCCGATCGATGTAGGAAGCCCAGCGCGACTTGCCCCTTGGCCTCCGGCGTTCCGTTATTAGAGGATGAAGATTCTGATAGCTCTGCCAGTCGTCTGCGCCAGGAGACCGCCGGAAAGCAATTTGACAGCGAGCTCGACAGCGGTTTTAAGCGGCCATGAGAGATGCGTGCGCTGCTTCTTTGCAAGGTTCACCGCGAACTATCGCGACAGGCGGGTCGCCTCAGCACTGAGCAGCGCCTGATGCTAGCTTTTCCAGGGCCTCAATGCCGCTGCAATGAGTTCTCAAAGCCATCACCAGCCACTTGTTCCTCGGTCGATTGATCATCGAGCTCACGAGCAATATCATGGGGGGCAAGTTCCAACCAGTAGATGGCCAAAGCACGGCTCTTATTCGTGAGCTTAGATTTAAACGAGGTTTCTGCTTTGGCCTCAACTCTATGACTGGGCTATGAAAACGTCCATATTTTAGTTTCGTCTTCGAGTCTACGGGGGCTCAGCTACCGCCACAAGATTACAACGACGGTGGTCACTTTCTACATACACGCGTCTTAGACGAATGTATATACGGAGTATCTCGTTGGGTGATTGAGGCGGCTTAGTATCTACATGGCGCTAGCAGGGTGTCCTCACGGCGCTACCCTCTTTAAAAGAGAGGAGGGACAATTACATCAGTTATCTAGGGGAAGGACGATTACTCCGTCAAGTCTCCCGCCCCCTGCACTAGGCTGCTCCTGTACTGACGTCCGATCCCTCGGTTTCGGGCGCGCTTCCCGATCCGTTCTTATTTTGGTCTCTTTTTCGCGAAATTGCCTCTAAGCTTCATCAGGACTCATCAGGAGAGACGCCCAGCGCCAACGGCTTGATTTGATTCGACAATAATTGCGCTTGTTCAGTAGCATTCAAACGGTGGTAGGTGCTTCTTTTCTGTACGTGAAACCCCTGCTTTTCGGCCCGCCGCTAGTTCTACCAGCATCAGCATCATCATCGGGTTTAACATACCTGATTGATCTAACCCAGACTCCAATTGTCAAGGAGAGGGGAAGCTTTCCTGTCTGGTGCCTGAGCAATGGAGTCGCACAGAGAAGAAGAGGGTGGGCTGGCCAGCCTGCATGACCGGGGGCAAACGGCAGAACCCTCCCCCCTGGCAGAATTGTCCATCTTGGCTGCACTGTGCAGCCTGCAGACGGGTTTTAACTTTTGCTTCTTGCACGGCCGGCAAGGTTAGGTAACAACCCAACAAGAAGCGCCAAGAGGGGAGCGAAGAGCGTGTGAAGATGGGAGAAAATGAAGATACAAGTGAAACACCATGAACGCGATATCAAATTCGACAATCAAGCCATCACCGGTATCAAGCATGGGCCAAACAGCCAAGCGGTTTCGAGCCATACAACCGAAAAAGTGAGGCATCACATCTACACTCACGGGCGGGGCGTCCCCCCTGGATCAAGAATAGGAAGGAGAAATGAGAAAGGCCACAAGAAAGGGTAACAAGACCAACAGAGTCATGTGCGTTCGGCCCAGCGCCATCGCCATGTCGAAGAAGTCGGGCGCGTGAATCCTCCAGATGTGAGCCTGGCACCCTCCTTTCCCGCTTTCCCATCTTCAAAAAAATCGGTTGGTCGTGTACACGTCACGATGCTCATGCAACGTGACGAGACGGCCATGACTGAAAATAACGGTCGGTCGTGATGGGTCTGAACAGTGAAGACTGAGACTCTGAGGTCATGTTGTCCAGCCTTTTGCAGAAGGCGCACGGCTTAGAGTTCGTGGCACATGATGAAAATGGGAAATGGTAGAATCATTCGCGTAGTCTGTACCTACCTTTTGCTGCGGCTTGCGTAAATGAAATCTAAAAATTCCTTCTTGCACAGCAATCGGCCCTGTGGTCAGTGATCACTCGTGACGACAGGTTTCCTTCGGCAGATGGGATTCATTCATCCTCTCTTGACTCGTCTCGACCTGTTTTCATCTTTTCCGGTTTCGACTGACTCTGTTGGAGAGGAAGGGCGGCCGGGAAGCGGCAGGTGACAGGTAAAAAAGGCAAACAAGAAGCCAATTTGACATGCACTACGGAGTAAAATCCAATAGAAGCGAGATGCCGCACGTGACTGCTGTCTTCTCGCGGTTCGTGATTCGCTCGCTTTTACCGATCTGCCTGGTACGGCAATCTGGCCTCGTGCCGGATTGCTGGCTGGATGTTTTTGATGCCCCCATTGCCCCACCCCAACCCTACCAACCCTTGTTCCACTTCCCCGCGCTCCAGGGAACTGTGGGTCTGCCAAGCCGTCGGAACAAGGCAAGGAAGACAACACTACGGAGTATACTCCATATGTATGTATGACAGGAACATCTGAGATATACCTGGGTATACAGCCTGTGTAAAATTTGTCCGTGAAACTACCTCGCGATAACGCATTCGGCGCAGCCTGTCAATGATTTCGTTTCGTGTCTTGTCATTTCGATATTCCTGACATTCGTCCTTTCTCGAATCCAAGATTCCAAATCTCTCATCTCCTTTCCAACCGCCGACTCGACAGCATTCAGAGAGTTCGCCGCTCATGCGGTGCGCTTAGGTTTAGGGATGCGATGCACACATGTCTTGTGCGAGGGCCTCGGCAACATGCAGAAAAGGCAGAAACCGCGAGAAGCCAACCTCTTGGAATCTCGGGACTGCTTTCAACATGCGGTCTTGACTCTTGAGCCCAACCAAGGCAGCTTACGCCATCATCGCACGCCTAAAGTGACGCCCAAACCCGCCAGGCAGTCCTTCGGCTTCCTCAAACGCCATTCATGATTCATCATGGATCTTGGGACCACCCCCCTCGCCTCAAACAAGCCAAGTGTTCCATCATCTCGGCGAGAAGCATCAGACCTTGTATGCAACTCTGGCCCCCGGAGCAACTGCCAACAGCCAGCCCATTGGCAACAAATTATAAATATGATGTGAGCATTGACTCTTGAGCCAGGCATAGGTAAATGCCATCCTTTGTGGGGCCCACAGATCCTCATCCTAAACAATAAAATGGATGTGAAACGAGCTCTCACGTAATCTATGGCTGGCGATGCATATCTGCCCGAGCTTATGGACTTCGGCTTTGAAAATAACATCGGTTAGTTAGAACGTAAAGCCCGGACCCTGTTGAGGCACGTCGCCTGGGCAGTAATACCGAGCTGCGCCGGGCAATGGGCTGCGGCCTCAGTTCCGGCAAAGGAATCCTCTTCTGCACACGGAGTATGTATATAGTTGCAAGTTGCTCGTTCTCGCTATGTATGCATCAAAGCGAGGCACCTGCAGGCTGTGACTCGTCTGAAGTCACTCTCTCGAATGTCTTACCAACGACTTCAAACTTGAGGAGGGAACACGGCAAGCAGAAGTCACCTTTACGGAGTCACGTAGCACAGTTTCGCCTATGTTCAACATACAGTGACACAAAACATATGATGATATGTGCATACTGTGACGGTTTCCCGTAACTGCTCTGTCCGTTGCTTGCATGTACCTATATATCCCGCACTAAGCTGAAGTTCCTACCAGCTTAGTGTTCTGACCTTTTGGTCGGGTCGGTAGGGATGTCCGCGATTCCTCACAGGGGGGGGTTTTCTGCTCCCCGTCAGTCTAGGTGCACGTTCAGTTGCCAATGAGATCTTGCCAGCAGCTCCGCAGACACCCGCAGCACAGTGACGTAAGACGGGCGGACAGACAATTGGTGGCGATTGGACGAGTTTTCTGTCTGTTGGAATGAATCCGTCAGGTTGCGTATACGCGTTTGTTTGGACTGACATGAACAATCTGTTGTATTCATGGGAGCTAGCTAGAAAAGAGAGAAAGGAAAAAGTGGGCAGCCATTCCTCGTGGTGTTATACCACGAGGTGTATTGGCTTCGTACGTGCTCGTTGAGGACACGTACAGCGGCCACCCGCACGTACAGGTGTCAGCAGCCACGTACAGGTGTCAGTGGCTACGTGTGCGCTAGTGCCGTTGAGGGCAGCGATTCCAACACCGTCTCAAGGATCGGACCGGGGTAGTGGTAGGAGGGTCGTTGCCTCGACTACTGCGTAGCCTCGGCTTTGAGATGGGAACGTGTGACGGTTACTGTCAAGACTTGTGGGTTCACAACAGAGTGGGGTATCAGATGCTTGAGGTTTGGATCTCTGGCCTCTACCATGGTCCATACATGTGCGAGGCCATGTCGCGGCACGAAAACAGAGATGAGGCCTGGATGCTATCTATTCTGGAGTATCGACTACGAACAAGTAAGATAGGGAGAAAGGAACAATCCTCGGTTCCCGCCATGATGCTGATCGGACTTTACTCTCTCCCTGAGGGTCCCGCAGCCTTGTCACGTGAACGTCACGTGATAGCTCACGTCACGGCTTCAGCCCGTGACAGGCCCATCGTGTTATGGACCTTCGCTCCCAGCGCGTTTGTGCCTGAGGCCTTCTTCGGTCTCCGCCTCCGGTCTCCGCTCGGTGCTCCTTGTCCACGACCTTCCTGAGGCTAGTAGTTACTAGTGACCCTCTGCTTGTACCGATGTCCTTGACAGCTGAAGTTCCTACCAGCTTAGTGTTCTGACCTTTTGGTCGGGTCGGTAGGGATATCCGATTCCTCACACATACCTAGTCCACATTGATCAGACCCGGCGGAGAGAAAAATTGTAAGAATAGGGTACCTAATTTTTGTAGAACCGTGTTCTGTTCCAAGAAACCCCCACAAAACACCTACTATCTATCATATGATCTATGTACGCCACCGTACTGCCCCTTCTCCCACAACCTCATTCGTTCCCATTGCCCTGCCGTTATTCTGTTCCGAAACATCTGCACAGAACACCTACTACGCCACCGTACTAACCCCGCAGCAGTGACAACTGGCAGTTCCACTGGAACTGGACACATATCATTCATTGCCAAGGACTTCCCGCCCAACTGTTCTTCCGAAGCGACGCAATGTCCCCTTAGCCCCGAAGCACAGCGGAGGGCCGATGGGGGTCCTCCGACGTACTAGATTTGGAAGAAGGGCAGAAAAAGGTCGACGACAAAAATTTAAAACTTGCGAAAGTTGCTAAAAGGATGGACAGACGGGGAATCGAACCCCGGACCACTCCCAGATGTACAGACTAGAATCACCATGCTAAGGGAGTATTATACCACTAAACCATCCGCCCAATGATACTGCTGTTTCGGATGTTTTTATATCACTATAAACCCCCTTGTCTGTTGGATCTGAGAGAGAAGCAAGCCAACGCATGTTGATTGGACCCTGTGCTCCATTGTATTTTTGCAGGCCTGAAGGCTGAAGCTCCGACGTCCCGATGTTTTGAGATCGCGTTGCTATTACTCATTGCCTCCATCCCATCACGAAGTTCGCAGGCTGTCGCACGCCACATTGATGCGGCGCCGTGGTTGCCGCTGGCCGCCAATTCTGCTGCCGGTATTCATTGGTTCAGAGGTCCGATACATAGATCCGCAGTCTTGAGTCCTCGTCACCATCTCGTCTCCGTCTCGTGCCCGTTCGCGGCCATGTCTGAAGACGAAGCCGAACTCGGCCTCGATAGTCAATCAGCTTCTCGTATCGATCGCGATCGCCGGGCTCCGCGCTTCAGCTGGACGCCCGCATACGAAACGACTTTTTTCCGCAGCCTCTGCTCCAGTGTCCAGCTCGGGTTTCGAGAGAACAGCAGCTTCAAGACCGAGGCATGGGAGCGCGCCGCGAAGGCTCTAGAGGAGTGTCACTCCGCATTTCCTACGAAGAGCCACCTCATCAACAAGAGCGACAATGCGCGAAAAAGATTCCGACTCTGGCGTGGTCTGCGCGAGAACCCAGACTTTGAATACAATTCTATCACCAAGACGGTGACTGCATCGGAAGCTGCCTGGAAGGCGCATATAGAAGTGAGTGAGAGCTGCGTTGACATAGACGTGTCCTGTAGGGATTGGGAACATGACACGCAAGAGAGTAAAGGGGGCCAAACCCAGGAGCAAAAAACAGAAGGGGTGAGGATGGAAAATTAAGCTACAAGATGCTGACGCCGAAACACAGAAAGAGCCTCTTTCGAGAGCCCTCCGGGGTCGTCCATTTGATCACGAAGAATACATGGAGATACTGTATCCCGATGTGGTTGGGTCGGGCGGTGCCCCAAAAAGGGTCAAGAGAAGGCGGAGGAGGACCGAAGGAATGGCGAGGGACGATTCGGAGATGCCAGAATCTGACGTCTTGCAATTACAAACCGAGCATGCGACTAGCCAGAACAGCCTCCGTCTCATGCGATCGTCATCCGGTCTGAGGCAGGCCACCTTGAACAGAACCGCAGGACTGCGCCTCATGCCGACGACGACGGCATTTGCACGTCGAGCTGCACCATCTTCGGAGAAGCGGCAACGCACCTCCATTGCTGGTGACTCGGTCGCCCGGAATTCCGCGTCCTCGAGCAACATACTCTCCGACACAGCAATGGCCCACGCGCCCACCTGGTGCGAGTTGGCATTGGAGCAGTTCTTCAGTGATTTTGCGGATGAGAGCATGGAGCTGCAGATCAAGATTGCTGAGAATGTCTTGATCCACGAGAACAAGGCCATGATTTTTTGCAAGATGCCCCGGCGTCTTCGGCAGCACTGGGTAAAGGAACTCGACCAAGGATTTCAACAAAACTCGCCATAATTGCCCTACTTCAATCCCACTAGAAGACATACAGCAATGGGGCTTTTCCATGACGTGCTTTATCGGTTCCCTCTCTTAAAGGAGGCGACGCATTGATGAACGGATTGGCAAGCTCCCAGGTGAGGGTACGATGCCCTCAATTACAGACGAGTGATTTAGAATTCGTGATACCCGCGGCTTTGGCGTTGTTAGTATGGGAGTTTGACGTTTGTCATTTTCAGGGAGAATTGTGATTTTTTTGTTCTCCCTAGCGACATAATCTCTCCCCTATGCCTCTTGCTTGCATGATCAAGACGTGTGTCATGTATCAGTTCAGCGCATGTTTTTTTTTCAATTTACATCTTCCTAGATAGCTTTGGAATTAATGAATGAAGAGTGACAACAGAGGAAGTAGAGAAGGCTGGGACGAATCATTGCGTGGGTTAATTGGGTAGGTGTCGGCCGCGATAATTTTGCATCCCAGCTTCTAGGGTAGGAAATCCTGCACGACGCTCAAAGAAGTTGAGCGGACACAGAGACACACTTTGGTGCATTGGCCCATGTTCAAGAGATCGACATTTTACCAATCGAATTGTTGACAACTATTGATAGCAATTTGGCCATGGTGGCAAGCACATACATACTTGCATTGCAAGTTGCGCGCCATCTGTCTGCGTGTCTTTTGCACTTCCACGCGTTTCACATGCGCGTTTCAGCCTTCCAGTGACTTGCCAGCTCGGAGATTTTGCGGCGGGCATTTTTATGATTCGGCCCCATGGCAACCCGGTGACCCACAAATTCACCAGCCAAACCCGCTCAGTCACGTCATCCATGGACTACCTTAGGTACCTAGGTAAGGTACCTACCTAGCTTCTGCGGCACGTCCCTCCACCCAACCGCCGTTTTCCTTTTCAACCCAACACCTTCTTTTCACGTCACAGAAACAATCAGACTGAAGCTCTTAGACGAAACGAAACGAATCACAAACAATCACATCTTTCCCCACACAAACATCCTTCTCCTTTTCATCAGTAGGTCGTTCCAGTCTTCAACCTTCTAGCTCCGCCAAGGCCACCACACAACACACACACCACAGGAGCACCTGGACGCTGACCCCTCCGCACGATGCAGTGTCATACGCCGACGTAGCCGCCAGTGGCCCCAAGCAGACCCCCGAGGAGGTAAATACAGTACCGCATCAACACGTCGCTTAAAGAGCCCGGCCCTGCGACGGGAACCCTCGTGACGTGACAACCAGACGCTAACACCAAACCCCCAACCCCCCAGGCCGCTGCTCCCCAGCCCGTCGAACTCGTCAACACCGAATCAGTAGCCACAGCCTCCTCCCTAGACGTCGACATGCGAAGCGTCCACACCGTGCCGTCTGACTTCTCCGACCTCTCCGAGCAGCCCATCCAGACCGAAACCCAAGCCAACAGCCTGGACATCAAAACCGAAGCCGACGTCGAAGCAGAAGCCGAAGCCGCCAAGACCAAGGCCAAGGACAAGGCCAAGGTCCAGAACGCCAAGAAACAGACCGCGAAGAAGGCCCGCGAGACGGACTCATGGCTCGTGCAGCAATTCTCTGGCCTTTCGGACGGTAGCGCCAGTGCTCTGGCTGTGGCGAACTTGGCCGCTATTATCGGCGTGAGCTCCTACCTGGGCTACAAGGCATGGGGTCTCTATGAGCGGGGTAATTTGAACTGGAAGACTGCGGGAGTCGGCGTGGGTATATTGGCGGGGGTTGGGGCTGCGGAGGCGGCTTTGGGGCGATATTTGTACAAGGGAAGACAAGGGGGCTCTTAGGGGGTGAGTTTACGTGTGTGTGCGTGTTCTAGAAGTTGGAACGCACGTAGCGCGAGAAAGGGGAGAAGAAGAAGGAGGAAAGGGGGTGGTGAAAGATCGCGAATGACTTGTCTGAGTTGGGGCGTTGATTCTTCATACCGCAACGAGATTAGGTGGAATCGTTTTTTGAGTCTTGTTTTGTTGATCGGCTCTTGTTTTTTTGATGAAACTATTCTCTTGACGCTCGATTACTCGACTGGGCCAATATTTCGTGTACGATTCGTTCCGCGCCGGGCGATGGAGAATATTGTCTGTATTTGTATTTGGATTTTCGGGCAGGACAGCCGTCGGTTCTTGGTGAAGCCTCGTTCTTGTTCGAACAATTTCTCGTGCGATGTACATTTGCAGAAAAAGAGAGGATTGGGACATAGGAGTCATATACTTTGATACTTGTTTAATTCACTATAATTTTGCCGTCTATGGACCAAGGTCCTCTTGGTCTTTGGTACACCTCTACTTACTCGTACAATGAAATACAAAACATGACATCATGCCGAACTATGCAATGGGCTGAAGAGATATAGTCCTCGCTATTCCATACAATTCCAT
The DNA here is from genome assembly GCA_018360075.1 of Claviceps cyperi. Lineage (NCBI taxonomy): Eukaryota > Fungi > Ascomycota > Sordariomycetes > Hypocreales > Clavicipitaceae > Claviceps > Claviceps cyperi. The sequence continues at coordinate 12,494 of SRPQ01000621.1, forward strand.
ATCTCCTTGCTCTAAGCTTTTTGCTCCTTCTCCGGTCTCCCTTTTTTTCATATCCTGGTGGTGACGGTGGAGGCAGTACCATCAAGAGTCTATTCGTGCCTCATCATCGCATGGCTCTTCTACGCGGACTTGTTGCCCGCGCCGACAGCAACCTCTGATGGCTTCGATACACCGTCATCAGCCACTGACTGTTCCATGACTTTGAGTCCCGACCCCTCCGCTTCAGCTTTGTGCTGCTCAGGCGCTTCAGCTTTGTGCTGCTCAGGCGCTTCAGCTTTGTGCTGCTCAGGCGCTTCAGCTTTGTGCTGCTCAGGCGCTTCAGCTTGGTGCTGCTCAGGCGCTTCAGCTTTGTGCTGCTCAGGCGCTTCAGCTTGGTGCTCTTCAAAAGTCTGGCCTTGCGCTGCGGAAGGTGCGTCGCTCTCAGAAGCCTGGTCTTCGGCGACCTCGTCATCGTCGTCGGTCAATTCGGCGCCATAATGGTCTGGGTATTTGCGGAAGCACTCCTGCATGCCTCTGTGATATGTGTCAGCCTTACATTGCTTGTAATTACCCCAAAGAAAGAATCGATTCTTTTGTTTTGTCCTTTCTTGGTGAGTTCTTGGGAAAATGATTGGGTATGACATACTGGAACTTGTCGATGCAGTCCATGCCCTTGGGCTCATCGGTCGAGTAGACGAAGCAGCTAAACGCCGCCTTGAACTCCTCTCCACAGGGCCCGTGAGCCATTCCACCAAGGCAGGGACAATCCCAGTTGATTTCACCAGTCTCGGGGTTAAATGCAGCTTCTCGAGGGGCATCCTCTTCTAGTTCCTCCTCTGGTGAAGCAGTAGCCGCATCGGTTTGCGCCTCTATACTGGGCTGCGATTTCAGGGTCGCGGACTCGACCACTCTCGTCTCGGAAGCTGTGTTCAGGTCTTGCGTCTTAGTTTCCGGCTCCTGCCGTTTCTTGTCAACGACCGACTCGACGGTAGGGGTTTCGGATTCGGCAAACGATGAGGGCGCCGTTCTCGTCAGAGGTTCTACTTTTTTGTTTTTTTTTGCGAATCGGCAAATGTTAGCTGGGAGGAGGCCGCATTGGTGCCTATGCGTCGAAACAGAAACTTACCTTGTGCTTCTAGTTCATCCGCAAACACGGTGCTCGTGTTGTAGTAGTAGACAGCCGCGACGGCCAACCCCCATCGCAGGGCAGAACCCTTCCATGACGACGGTCGATCTGCGGGGGACGCTGTAGACGCGAGCCTTCGAGGTGCAGAACGACAGGCTGGGGCGCGCAGATTACTCAGAGCCTGTCGCGAGGCCGTTCGCAAGCCGAAACGATACATGTTGTGGCCTTGACGGAGGCAATTGGCGACAATGCTGCGGATCGGGCTGTGCTGGGTGTACATGGACGAAGAAAGTTGCGTCGATGGCTCGTGGTCAGCATTCCCGAATTGGTCCGTTCCGGTGTTTATCCGGTCTGCATAGTGTAGACTTAGAGTTGCTAGCCGAATCGGGAAGCCTTCCTTGGCGGTATGGCGTTGAGTACGGAGTATATACTCCTCTTAAGCAATTTGGGGGCACATGGTGGGTGTATATTTGACTGAAGAGCTAAGTTTCCCAACTTGTGGGAAAGTGGG
>SRPQ01000622.1:0-14087 GCA_018360075.1 Claviceps cyperi
GAAGCCTCTTCTGCGATGCAGGGTGAATGCACCGCAGGACTCTGGTAACCATCCAGAACCTTCTGGCCCACCGGTCACATGCCAACCAAGGAGAGACACTGTCGTCTGACAACCAAGATGCAAACCGACTAAACAATACCTACATACCTACGGTGCCCAATGCACCTAGGTACGGAGCACTCCGTACTTTGTGCCACATTGGCCCACTCCAACTGCCACTCAACCTCCAACCTCCAAAACATTGAACGACATGATTGATCGAATGACCGAGCTTCGAATCGCATACGACACTGCATTTCAAATGCTAATGTCATGGCATATAATGCCATGAATTGCAGACCTGCAGAAGATGCCGCAATGGCCTTGATCTCGATGGCATCTGCCAGTCGGACTAGCTCCAGCTTCAATTGCAGTACCCGAGCTCGAATACGCCCAACCGATCTATCACGTCTCTTCACGACCATTCACGCTTCGTCGGCGTTGTGTAATAGCAGGTCAAGAAAACAGCGTCAAAATTACCTACTGTCAGCGACATGGGCCGACCAACGCAGATATGTTTCGCTCAACGTCAAGGGACATATTGCTGTCGTGGGAGGCGGTTTGACGGGCCTTACGACGGCGTATTACCTGGCCAAACAGCTCCCTTCGACGGCAAAAATTACCCTCTATGAGGGCAGTGACCGGCTCGGGGGTTGGATCAAAACCGATCGCGTACCAGTTGACGTTGATGGCGTGAAGGGCACAGTCAGTTTCGAGAGAGGACCTCGGACATTGTCGTCGTTGCACACGAGTACCTGGCGATTTGATGATCTCGTCCTCTATGACATGGTATATGATGCTCTTTTTTACCCTCTTTTTTACCCTCTTTCTCTACTCCTACCTCTGTCTTCCTTTCCAGTATCTCAACAAGAAATCAATAGCAATTAACATGCTCCGTCACATTAGGCTCTGGATCTCGGACTTGAGCTCTTCACGCCCCGCGACCAGCCTCGCTATATCTACTATCCAGACCATATTGTCAAGATGCCCCCCACCGCAACCATAGCAGAATGCATTCGCGAGCCTCTCTTTCAGAAATCGTTCTTCGCAGCATTAGGATTCCTCTCGCGCCGTCTACGTTTTCAGCTGCGCCGCCGTCTTACTTCCTACGATCCTCGTCAGAGGGACATGTCTATATCGGAGTGGCTATACGAGGTGACCGGGAGCACCAGTGTGGCCGAGAACTTTGCATCAGCTATGACTCACGGTATATACGGAGGCAACATCGATTTTTTGAGCGCCTGGAGCGTCCTCGAACGCTTTTGCGTCATGTATTATGCGCCCGCCTGTGGGGCGGACTCAAGAATCATGCCCGTGAGGGAGCGTGAGCTTTTGTCAGAGTTAGCGCACGATCCAGAGATTCGTCGGATGGCACTCAAAGCGCAGGGCACATTGTTGCATTTTGGAGGACATGGCCTAGAAAGCCTTCCCAAAGCGCTGGAAAATGCTTTAAGCAAAACGGCAAACGTGGAGATTAAGAAAGGACGACCGGTTACGGAAATCAGTTTCGACGCGACGAAGGAAAAGGTCAATATTACGACGGGAAGCTGGGGAAAACGACAGCATAGGCCTGGCCAATCTACCTATACATCATCTTCATCGTCAGCCTCAACATGCTCATACGACCGCGTCATTTCCACCCTGACGAGCCAGGACCTAGCGCGCATCGCAAACGGTAAGCTTAACATCCTGGAGGATACACGATCAGTGTCCATCATGACGGTCAACTTGTGGTACCCCAAGAAAAATCTCAAGCCTCCCGGCTTCGGCTACCTCATTCCGCGTTCCGTCAGTCACGAGCAAAACCCCGAGCGTGCTCTAGGCGTCTTCTACGACTCAGACGTTGGCGCCGCCGCCAGCCCCGATGAACCACCCGGCACCAAGCTTTTCGTCCTCATGGGAGGCCACTACTATGACTCAGGCGCACCTCCGCCTTCAGAGGCAGAGGCCATCGACCAGGCTAAGTCTCTTCTGGAGCGTCATCTCGGCATCCCTGCTGATACACCGTGTTTCGCGCTCTCGCGCTTTGCCAAGGAGTGTATTCCCCAGCACTTTGTTGGTCACGTTAAACGTATGAAGCTCGCGCACTTGCTACTCGCCCATAGCTTCAATGGCAGACTTGCCGTGGCGGGTGGCTCGTACTCCAAGATTGGCGTCTTAGGCTCCGTCCGCGCAGGCTACGAAATTGCTAGACAGACCGCCCAGTCCTCTGACGGTTGGAAAACCACCGGCCTTGAGTATTCCTTCGAGTGGCCGGGGCCTATGGAGGAGGTGCCGGTTTCTGAGATATCGGTTCGGAATTTGTAAGGAAGTTAGAAGTTTGATTGACGCCGGCAGTGGGGCGCAGCTCGCCCCTCCGCAGAGCCTCCTGGAATTTGTAAGGAAGAGGCTCCTGTAGGAGAGACGGAGAGAGCAGGAAGGCAAGGATGGGAATTGAGAGCCTGGATTCAAATAGGTGACAGGCGTTTAAGATAGGTAAAAGAAGATAGAGATGTATCGCATTTTCCTTTCAAAAATATATTTGTCAAGAATTACATCGAATCTGCCTGACTCATTTAATATATATTGCGCCTACTGCATTAGGATTTGTTACAAACTTAGCGTCCAACGCTTTTCATCATCTACGCTCCAGCGTAAATCTCCAAACTCACGCGCTTGAAGGTCGCAACAGGATATATATAGCATTATAACTATGTATGCATCGGCCTACCTCTACCTAGGTGGCCAAATCTTAATCCCCCCGGTGCATCAACGCAAACGTATTCCCATTTATTCCCCTTGAACTTCCATCCAAAAGGACATATAAAATCAAGGCTGCCATCCCCAGATATGTAAAGGACAAACACGGACGGGCAATATAAGGATAAGACATATTCGATTCTGGGCTTCTGGACCTGATGTGAATTGGTATAAGGCCAACTCCTGTGTGATACGCCCATGTATGTAGTTTTTGATTTCCGTGAAATATGTCATAATTCGTAGCAACGAGAACAGTAGTGAGATAGAATTAGCTGAAGAGGACAGGAGAAGGGGGTAAAAGGCAATCTAGTAGACCGACACGAGTGACGTGAGTATAATGGGGCCATGCGCTGCTCGAACCTAAATGATGATATAGGCGGAAGGGGTGCATAGACAAACGGTTGAAGTTGATGGCTGTGCTTGCATTGTTTCTGGGATCTTCTTTCAAGCCTTTGATACTGATCCAGCGCCTTTCATTTTTTTTCATGTGTCACAATAGTGCTCGTGTCAACGAGTAACAAAGAATGAAAGAAGGCTGGCTGGCTAGTCTAGGACGACAACTTCGTTGTTTTCAGCCGGGGCGTCTGTTACAAACCTGCGAACGGCTCCGTCAACGGCCAGTAACATGGCCTCGACGCCGTTCTGAGGCCGACCTGCGGCACCTGTGGCTAGTCCGATCCAACCCTCGCCTTTGCTGTCCCAGACTCTCTTCAAAGCTCTTGATACATCATCTTGCGAATTCGCGTCGGTATCTGATCGCCACACGTGCCACCATGCTTCGCCGCGGCGAGACTTCATCTTCACGTCTACCGAAACAATCTTGAGGCTCTGAGTTTCTTGCACAGTGCCGATTGTGTAGGTGAGATTCATCCACGCGGCTGTCTTCATGGAGAAATCAAAGTATCCTCGTCCGGCCGCGATGAAAGGTACCCACAGACTCGCAATCTCGTCGATAACCTGCAGCGCTGGCAGAGATGTAGGCAACCAGGACATAAGCCGGCTGATTCCATCATCACAGTTGACCAGCTGTCTCATGAGATCAAGCACTCGTAGATGGGGATTGCCCTTGTCAATTTCGATTTCGATGTCTTGCTTGGAAAGATCCAGAACCACACGCCAACGCTTGTCCGTCCTCGATTCTTCTCCACGTGTCTGGTCTTGACCGTGGCTCTGTTCAGATTGCTGTTGCCGGCGACTCGTGAATTCACTGTAGTAAAAAGCTATTCGCCGCAACGTCACTGTATCCGTGATTATGAAGCCTCCGGCGCTGTCCATGGCTTCCAAGAACTTCACAAAACGATCAATGGCCATGATTCGAGACTTGAGCGTATCGAGTATGGGCATACCCACCGCTCGCTCTATGCGTAAGAGGAACTGGCCCCGCCGTGAGTTATAGGAAACATCGCCATCAGTTAGGTTGGATACCAAAGCAGATCTGGCAGAAATCCTAGTTCTAACAACGGCTTCCGAGATACAAATGAGTTGAGTATCTTGCGAAGCGTCCTCATTCTTGACGTCAACTGGCGCAAGAGATTTAATGCCCTTGAAGCTGATATTGACGATATCATCGGCCCATGCTTTACTGACTGCAGACACCGTGTTCCCCGTCGCGTGCTGAATGAGTGACAAATGGTCCAGATTTTCGTGGCTTCCGCTATCTTCTGACGTTGATGAATCTGACTCGAATCCGTCTCTATTGAAGGTCGTAGCGGGGAGGAATGTAGAGAGCGCAATTTCAATGGACGGCAGAAGCACTAGTGGTGAGGCTGATGAGGAGGGTTTGCTATTTGATCTGTTCTTGATTTTCTGTCGATGTAACTCTCTCAAGTCGATTGATCGCGTAATGAGGCCAGTGGTGAAGAATGCCAAGTCATTCCAAAAGGCATATGATAACTCGGGATAGCCGTTGAGGGGTATCTTCGTTCGGACCTGGGGCAGTTGTTTATCATTCTTCCTGTGCCGATTCCTGTATCAGCTGTTAGTCTCTCTTCAGATCATCATCTCAATTGTTTGTGACATGTTGTTCTTCCGCCAAGACTTAGACTCACGATTCAATCAGCCACCACTCGTCGCCACCCAAGCTCAAGACAATCACCACGCACCAGCTGGCGTCCCAACCTTCCTTCTGCAACCAGATGACACGGCTCCAGTCTCGTATTCGCGTCAATGATCTCAGCTCCTCTGCCGTTATGGCCGCCTTTCGCACATTCCACCCCATCAGCGGGCCGCGGCGATGTACTTCGTCCTCCATGATGGCACAACGAACTTGCTCTAAACAGTTGACGCCATCCTCTGGAGAACAACTGCCATTATTGAGCTGGTGTTCAGGTTGCATAGAGAATTTAGACTGCGGCTTAATCGCGAATACGCCCGTCTTCGGCTCAAGAAGTAACGATACTTTATCACTGCGGCCCACCTGTATCATAAGCATTGACGATACGGGATCGTTCTTGCAAGTTCGTAAAACCATTCCCGCTTCCTGCATTTTGTATCGTGCTGCTGTCAAGAGTCTGCTGTGAATATCGCCGAGAATATGCTCGATGTGCTGAGCGATGACATTGGTCAATAATGACTCTACCGACAGCTCGTGCACATCAAATCCAGTGAGGTGGTCCTGGACAGCCTTGCCATCTCGATACCATTTGGCAACAAGTTGACTGGACGCGTTGACGTTGTATTTACCGTTCAACATGCGATTGCTATTGACTGCAATAAGAACCCAGCTCTTCAGCCCATTCGTAGCAGGTCTCGACGTCCAGTACTGAACGGCAAGAGCTCGATTGAGTGGTTCTACTTTCAAAGTTCCCGTCCACGAGGTTCGGCTCAGCTGCAGGGCCTGCCGCCTAAGCTCCTGTATCTTTATGGTAAGAACAAACTCATGCAGGAACTTGTAGCAAGCCCCCAAACCTTCCTTTCCCAAAGCATCATTGACGCCACCCTCGACGTAGGAGCGTAAAAAGTCGGAGAGCCTTGAGGGCGCAGGTTTGAAAGCAAATCTGAACTCGATGTACCAAAATTGTTTTTCAAAGTCTTCGTCGGCAATGGTCAGATCCACTTCAAACTCCCCATCGACTTTGAACGTCACTCGACCCGATCTGATTTCGTAATCTCGAAATTGTGGAGGAATCTTATCATGATCATATAGATTGAGTCGTAACGAAAGGAGCGTATTTAATTCACTCGTCCACTTCAGTTGCTCCTCCGGTGTCAAGGCTGGTGGCTGGATGTAGTGAAGCTGCCAGAGAGTGATTAGTCACAGCACACAGTAGCAGAATATCAGGGAAACGAAGGACAGAATAGGACTAAAATCGTCAACATACATCAGGCATCCATGGTGCACTCCCAGTTCCCAACACCTGCAAGGCAGTCTTCAGGTCGGGGCTCGGTACTCGAGCAAAGGCCAGATCTCTTTTGACATGAATGATGTTCTCAACCGCAGCTTCATAAGTCACTGCTTGCTGGTCGATGTGGAACTTCAGGTCGATGAGTTTGCTGACCTGATGCGATTGTCTACTCCACTCCGCGATGACCAACGCCTTCAGCCACTTTCCGTGCCATTCTTGAGCAAACTGGAGGAGGGTTCCCTTTTTTCTTAAGCTTTCTGGCGATGTGTCGTCTGGCCCGCTGGAAGAGTATGACGAAGAAACGCCATTATTACCTGTGGCGGGCAGTGGCATTTTAGCCAATTCCACGATTTTGTCTTGGAGTGCATTGTGGGATACCTGAGCTAGGCGTGTAAAGAGTAGCGACAGTGGAACAAATCCTTGAGTTATGTGGACGATTTCGTCGGGAAGATCGTTCATCCTATTTCTTTGTGTTTCGGCTGTTGTTTCATTGGTATCTGGGTCGTGTCTTCGTGGGCTCTCCTGAGCACCTGTGCTGGTATCATCTCTTGCTTCAATTTGACCAGCTGATACTACCCTTCTGACAGCACCGACACGCCGCGATTCCATGATTTCACCTCCGTTAACACCATTCATAGTAATATCCCTATCGTGATCGGTGCGCCTGTCGTTTGAGCCGCTTGGCTCCATAGTGACCACCCCGGGCATTTAGCCACCACCAGCGGCCCACCTTCTGAATATTTGCCACGGCGGTTTGCTGTGATAGTCTGTGACGGTTCACCGGAGGACTGTATATGTCTTTCGTTCCGAGAAAATCTGCCTACAGCTGAAGTTTTCAGTGAACACAGTGTTTAGCGCCGGAGGTCCTTTGGTCAGATCCGACCACGTCCAGAATGCGCCACAGCGCGGAGACCTCTTTAAAAAGAGTTTTGAAGAAGTGACGATACTTCGGGAAATCTGTTTGAAAATGAAACGGTCCGTGGTTGCGTGGCGAATACCTAGTCGATACTAAAATGTGCTCTCGGAGGTGATCAAAGGGCGCCGAGGAAAGGAGCGACGTGGCGTGGGTAAGGCTGATGGGTGTCGGCGCGACTGTATCAGTCTTTTTTGAAATTCGAAGGCTTCGAATAGATAGAGCTTTGTTAAGTCTTTGAAAGTTTGCAGCTTAGTCGTGATGTTGATGCAAGGCACGATTGTTGCTAGTAATTTGGAAGATCACTGTTCTCCGTTGATGCTTCTCGCGTTAAGCATTGCCAGGTCATGTGAGATGAGAGCACGAACCAGCGGCCCACGGTAGTGCGACATATTATGTAATCGAAGCCATTCGCCAACCCACGTCATCATCTATGTACAATGTACATGGGTACATTCTACGGAGTAAAAGACTACTGAAACTCTGGCTGGATGGAACATGTTCAATTCCCCGCTGCGATGATTTTGTAACGACCAGAATCATGGAATAGAAATAGATGGGGAAAGCTATGGTCTGATCCGAGATAAGTACAGTCTGCCGCCTTACTATAGCCGTAAATGTCTGGCTTTGGCATGTAACGTTTCTGTCGGAATCGCACAATTGACAACACGGAATATCCTCGGCGTTTCATGTTAGGTGGGATCGCACGTGACGAGCTGCGATCTATGGTGGCAGGATAAAGGGCTCGTCCCGTCGAGCCCCTTTCCTGTTCACTCTTAGATAAAAGAGAAGACAAGACAACAAGAGACCATAAGATACCGACGTGTGTACCGTTTTGACATATCGTGTGTTCGATATTTTGCATGCATGCTTGCTTTCATTTGCTTCCCTTTTGCGAATCCAACAGTTTCCACGATCCAGAGTGGGATGAAAGGTTATATTTTTCCGGACTTGCACAGCACGCTTTTCCCAGGAGCCAAATATACATTCGAACTCTTGCATTGCAGGCCCATTCAAAGCGCATTTCCGTGCTGTATTATCTCCGATCAACGTCAAGAGCCAAGTATAATGGGAAGCTTAGCAATGCAACTTATTCTGCATCTCATGAGCTCAGTCTCTAACACTCTTTACAACTATTTTTGCCTTCCTTTTTTCTTTCCACTTCTTCCGTTTTACCTTGATGAAAAGTAAGGCGATCAGATTTAACTGAAGGCTAGTCAATTTTTCGTAGCCAGATACATTTGAGACCAGAAGTGGCACAGAGGTGATGAGTATCATGTCGGCAGCGACTTACAACTTGTTAGGAGAAGCCGCCGTTGTAGGCCACTGATATCCAGCAGCATCACTGAATTTGTATCCATAAGAAGCCGTGAAATCGTCAAGTACCCCCGGACCTCGCGAGCCTAAGTTCCAGCGTAAGTATGACGAGAGCACTATGGAGTGAAGTGAGGAAGTGAATCAGCTTACCGTATGGATATTCCATAGGAATGATTTCTTTGTTGTCATCGAGATAGTGTAACAGGGGCGTGAAGATGCGCCAACTGGCGTCAAGCTCATCATCACGGACGAAATTGGAGTGGTCGCCCTTGAGACAGTCAAGAACCAGTGACTCGTATGCTTCGGGGATCTTAAGGTCTGAGAATCTCCGTCGATAGGTAAGGTCAAGCTCTGTAACGACAGTCTGCATACTTAATCCCGGCAATTTGGAGTTCATTTTAATGTACACACTCTCATTGGGCTGAATGCGCATGACAAGCTCGTTTCGCGGGATATCCTTGAAGATTCCTGAGGTGACATCCTTGAACTGGATTCGAATCTCCGTCTTTTGCTCATTGAGAGCCTTTCCTGCCTTCATGATGAAGGGAACACCGTCCCATCGTTCGTTCTTGATGTACGCGACCAAGGCGCAGAAAGTGGGGCATCTCGAGTCCTTGGGAACGGTGTCATCCTCTTTGTATGATGGCTTACTGCCATCAATCGACTTGCCATACTGTCCAATAATGACGTTCTTGGGCTCGATGGCGGGGATTGCGCGCAAGACACGAACTTTCTCATCACGGATGTCTTCGGAATCGAATGAGATTGGGCGCTCCATGGCGAGCAGCGTAAGAACCTGCAACAAGTGATTCTGCATGACATCGCGAATGATGCCGAATTCGTCAAAGTATCCACCACGACCCTCAGTACCAAATGGCTCCTTGAATGTAATCTGAACATTATCTATGTGATGTCGGTTCCACGTGGCGCCGAGAAACGAGTTGCCGAATCTCAGAATAAGGATATTCTTGACCATCTCCTTTCCAAGGTAGTGGTCAATACGGAAGAGTTCCGCCTCGTTCCAGTCAGGTTCAAGAGATTTCTGCAGCTCGCGAGAGCTGGCCAGATCCTTGCCGAAGGGTTTCTCGACCTTGATAGATTTTGTCAGGAAGGTCTGCCGACTGTAAACAAAGGGCGGAGGGGCTGTAATATCGACTTACGATGACTCTTGCGATTCCCTTTTTAGGATAGCAGCACTTCTTGAGGTGCTGAGAAACAATGGTAAAGACACTGGGAGGGAGAGCCATGTAGAATAGCCGATGGGTCTCGGGACGACCTTTCTCCAGTTCGTTCAAGTGCTTGTCTAGATTCTCAAACGACTCGTCCTTGTCGTACTGGCCGGAAATATATGTACAGAGACCCAAGAAGTTCTCGAGCTGCTGCTCAATCTCTTTTGTGGGAGTTTTGATGTATGACTTGATGCGCTTCAGGTACTCCTCATGATCCATCTTAGTGCGAGCATAGCCCACAATTTTGACATCTTGGGGTAAGAATTGGTTTCGGAACTATTGTATAGTCAGGACAATGAAGTGGTGAATCACGGATCCGAGTTGGAGGTATGACCCTAGCTGCGTCAACAGCAATTACTCACCAATCCAAATAGCGCTGGGTACTACATGGAAGAGGGCTTGTCAGCATAGACCATCAAATGACTGCGACAGAGTGATTGAGCTAATACCGTCTTCTTCTTCGCCAGGTCGCCAGAAGCGCCCAGCACCACGATGGAGGTGTTCTCTTTCAGTTCCATGGTTTGCCTGGAATTGAATGACAGTATCAGTGTGTCTGCTCCCTGAATGTTCTCGAGAGAATTCGAAGAACGAGGCCAGTCATCGAAAGGCACAGATGGCTGATAGATGACGATAGAGTCGTCTCAACCCCCCACCTAAAACCGAGCTTCCCAGCATCTATATGGTGGGGTAAGGCGATGATTAGGTGCTGTACATACGCGGGTTGGTTATGGTCCATGATTGACTGTGCCAAATCGCTCTGGGCAATCACGGTCGACTTCTTGACAAGGTGAGTCGGGGTAAATAAGCGAACGATGCGCGTTGAACAGGACGAGGCTGGCGGAAAGAAGGTAGAGCTGAAAGCAAGACGGTCGGTGTTGAGGATGACGGAAGATGATGGGATGGGCGGCGGAGCTCTGCGAAGGCCGGATAAGCTGAAACGGAGTTAATAATGACCTCAGAACGGCGGGCGAGCCCCGCAACACTAACATGCTTTGGGCACCTGCCACCATGGGCCCATTTTGGTCGGACTTTCCGATCATCATCAAGATTCAACATCATTCAAGACTTCAACCCTCAGATCACTGCCAGGCAGCAAAGTCCGAACATAGTTAGTGGTCCAAGCAGTTTCTCGTTGCATATTGACAAACGGCCAAAACCTCTTATCACTGTTTGACTTTATCAAGAAAATGCAGCAACCTGCGTGCGATCTTCACAGAGGCATTCACTAATTCGCACGACAAGAGCGGCGAGCCGTGCTTTCACCCATGCTGCATGCAAACCGCGACAGCCTTTGCCTTGGGCCTTGTCACTTGCGACTTGTCAGCTAGGCTTCTCGAGGACGATGGACTTGCTATATTGTATGGACACTTTCTTCCACTAAGCAAGTGATACTCGCATAGCGACCAAGAAATCAATTCGGGACGTTGCCAGTTGTGAACCAAGTCAAGTTTACACGATTCTCGACTTATCCGGTTACGTCTAAGTCGTGGGCTGTCTCCAAATTCCAAACGAAAATACTCATGAGTCATGCACACATTCACGTCTAACATACATTGAGCGAAAGCAAAAAGCCGGGGCGTCGTTACAACTTACAAGTCATCCCTAGTGTAGCGCTGTCATTTACTTATGTATCTTTCCGATGAGGCTGATATCTCAGCTCAGGAGCGACGGTCGGAAACTTTTGTCGTCACCCACGATGAAGGGAAGCGAGCCTTGAAGTTGAATAGGGTTGGTTGCACGCGTCCTGGCCGCCCAAACTTGAAAAAAGGTCTCCTCACCACAATACTTAGGTCCTGCCACCACAGCAAGTGGACAAAAAGGTCGCCATGCTCCTACGCGACGCCATGGATAACGAAGTTTGCCTTCCCCCAAATGAAATGCAATGCGCCTCACGCGGCAGGCCTCTATCATCCGTACAACAGAGCAACGTAGCCAATGCTCTCAATCCCTGAACCCGCGCCAGCGGCTGTGCCGTCAGCATCACAATACATATGGACGCTTCGTAAATCTTGGTGAGACTCAACCTTTTGCTGCGGCATCAGGAGTCAGGACACTCACTTACTTTGCACGAATCAATGTCACTTGTCAGTTGGTCACATGCTGCAATCCGAGGGCGACTACGGAGTAGGTGCCTACCTAGGTACCTAGCCTAATGCACAGCATCTTGTTGAGCCACAATTCCCTTCCCAGCCACTCCCGCACAGCCAGAAAATGGTGCCCTAAACCCCCACGTGATTTCGAGGGCATAATCTCCCGCTGGTGTCACCACACACGATTATCGCACTCCACTCATACTCAGCCGGAATCACGACACAACGACGTCCACCAGCAACTAGGGAAAGGTCTTTTAGATAAGACAGTTTCCTTTCACCATCTCCTCGTCTTATTTGGTTGTTTTGTGAGGGTGATACCATATCGAACCAGCCAAGATGCCTTCTGAGAGCGGACACAGACGTAAGTGTCTATCGCGCGCAATCCGTCGAAACCCGAAAAGGTCAGAGAAAAATATGCATACTAACTTATCTATAGTATACGTCAAGTGAGTAAATTCCGATGTAGAATCTAATTTCTGCGCATTCGAACGCCTCCCCGAACATGCGAGTACATTTATCCAATCTGCTGGGAAACCGAGTCGAATGTCAAAATTGGCACATGGAGGTCGAACAAGAGTCTTCTTGTATTCGGGATATCTCGACGTATCTCCGCACCCGCCTCTTTCTCCGAACTCGAGTGTTGTTGAAATCGCAGGAAATATGGAAGAAGAAGTTAGCTGATGGATCTGCCGACAGAGGACGTCATCTGAGTTACCAGCGTTCCCGTCATGTCACTCGCCCTGGCACTAGCTTGATCAAGATCGAGGGCGTTGACGATACCCCTGCCGCCAAGTACGTTCTGCCTCTGTTCGCTGCCTAGTCTCTGTTGAGATTCGTATACTGATCCTTTCCTTGTTCGCCGCAGCTTCTACTTGGGCAAAAAGGTTGCCTACGTCTATCGAGCTCAGAAGGAAATTCGTGGATCCAAGATTCGCGTCATTTGGGGCAAGGTCACCCGACCACACGGTAAATACATTATTAGCATCTCATCGTCCCGCTTCATTGCGTCCACAGCAATCGCGCTGGGGACTCAAATACGTCTGGACAAAACCGGCTAATTCGAATTTTCATTCAGGCAACTCTGGCGTCGTCCGCGCCCGTTTCACCTCGCCTCTCCCTACAAAGTCTTTCGGTGCCTCCGTTCGAGTCATGTTGTACCCTTCTTCGATATAAGTGCGCGGTTGCGAATGGAGTTTGTTGTGAGGATGGTTCGTGTTGGCTGCATCGGTCGAGGCAGGGAAATAAGAGCATATTGCCTTGAGCACAATATCTAAGTTGACGCCGTAACTAAACATCTCAGTGCAACGTGAACTCTGCGAAGATCAGACCGCCCGAATAAAGCAGAGTGAGGTTAACATGTAGGCTGGTTGTGACCTTTGAAGATTGAAGATTATGAATGCCTTGATCGGGCCACATGATACATCCACCCCAGCGCATCTGCGAAACACCGCCCCATCAGTGTGAACTGGCAACAGTAAATCGTTGCTATCCACGCAATCACAAAATCAAAATCTTATCAACGGTGCCTGTTGGCGTTCCTTATTGCCACTCAGCAAGTCTGCCAGCAACCCGCCGCTTCCACGTACCAAATATGTTCGCCACGTAAATGTTGCGCTTGATAATGGAGCCAGACACTAGAAATCGCAACGCATCGTCGTCATTTTTGTCATGACGATTGTGGCGGACATGACCAAGCTGAATTCATCGTATACGTAGAGACCAAACCAAAGTAAATAGCAGTACATGTATTGAAGGAATTCTTTACTCATAGACTGCGGTCCAAAAACTTGGCCCTTCATTGAGATCGCCCATCCGAGTCTTTGAGCTGGAGTTTCAGTTCCTGTGATAGCTTGCATAATGAGAATAGCAGTAAAGCTTATGGTTCTCAACGTAGAACGTTGAAAATAAAACTTATAGGTATGTGTTTCAGATTCGGCTGCTACTGCACGCTCGCGTTCTTGGTACAGGCCAAGTTACCACCTTGAGTGAATATCTACCTACGAGGCTACGTATGTAGATCTGAACATCGAGTCCGCATTCGCTTCATTCCGTCGCTGGGCGGGGTGGAGGTGGTGTGTGTGCAGGAACCACAATCCTTAAACGAACACGAGCTCGTCAGCGAGGACTCTGCTATGTACTAAATAAAAGTCATCCAGGCACATGCGCAACTGAAAGACTTGTGTATAAGGAGCTGCATGAGGGCATGAGGGCATGAGGGCATGAGTTCACGTTTCCAGACCGTTGACTAAGTATTTGCAGGAGATCGGTCGCGCATCTTGGTTGTCAGACGACAGTTGTCTCTCCTTGGTTGGCATGTGACCCGGCCGGTGGGCCAGAAGGTTCTGGATGGTTATCAGAGTCCTGCGGTGCATTCACCCTTGGCGGGATTGTCCGGCATCGCACAAGAGGCTTT
>SRPQ01000623.1:0-14052 GCA_018360075.1 Claviceps cyperi
TAACTATCGCACAAAAGAATGGGCGCAGCCGTCTGGCCACTCTGATGTGCTTTATTTACCCCCTTATACCCTGCGACAAGTGGCACTCTCTTCCGGAGAGCCTCGGTCCCTGATCAAGACTCAATACCCGACGGCGGATCAACATCCCCAAACTGAGCAAGCGTCAGTGGGCAAGTCATTGGGATGAGAACAACATGAGACCACCCCACGGCCCGGGGAACAAACGGAAAAGGAAGAATTCGTCCGGCGTTTGCTCCCGGCGCCAGAGCCCATCCAATGGTCCGATTCTCGTGCGGAGTGAATCCATGAGAGATGCGGCTGCGGCTGCGGCGCGAATAGCCGAACCCAAAAAGACCCAACATACCTTCCACACACATCAACACGTCACATCATCTTCATTCAAGACTCCTCTCCGCAGAATTCAAGCTCAAGAACGTTACCATGAGCGCTTCCCTCTTCTCGCTGCATGGCCAAAAAGCCATGGTCACGGGCTGCACGCGCGGCATCGGCCAAGCTGTTGCGATCGGCCTTGCAGAAGCAGGCGCCGACATCATCCTCGTGCAGGTACAGTAAACGCAGCTCTGCCTCCCCCCCTTGACCTTGACCTTGACCTTGACCTTGACCTTGATCGTGACAACAAACATGATGCAGATCGCTAATTATTATTGGACTCCCGCAGAGAGACACGAGCGCGACGAAGACGAAGGAGGCCATTGAGGAATTGGGCCGAAATGCCTGGATATACACCGCGGATATGGCGGACCAGCAATCTGTGAAGAAGCTCGTCCCGAAGATAGTTGCAGATGGGCACGAGATTCGCATCTTGGTTACGTGCGCGGGTATTCAGCGGCGGCATCCGTGTGAGACATTTCCGGATGAGGACTTCACTGAGGTGAGTGAGTGGCGTGGCTAATGCGACATAACTCCCCATGGGGGGTGGCGTCCCAGACTTCTTCAAGACGTAACGTAACATTCTTGTTGTTTTCCTCATCTTCTTTTTCAATTCTGTTCCTGTATATCTGTGCATCTAGTGTTTGGACTAATCTTGGCAACAAGGTCATGCAAGTCAATCTCAATGCCGTGTTCAGCCTGTGCCGCGACGTAGGCGCCCACATGCTCAAGCTGGACGAACTTTCCTCGACGGGCCGCCGCGGCAGCATCATCAATTTTGCATCGTTGCTGACGTTCCAAGGTGGGCTGACTGTTCCCGCGTACGCGGCCTCCAAGGGCGCTGTTGGGCAACTTACCAAGAGCTTTGCGAACGAGTGGACTGCCCGGGGCATCACGGTGAATGCTATTGCGCCGGGGTACATTGAGACGGAGATGAACACGGCGCTGCTGGATGATCCGGAGAGGCTGGCGAGTATTAACGCCAGGATCCCGGCTGGGCGATGGGGGAGCCCAGAGGACTTTAAGGGAACGACGGTGTATCTTGCCAGTCGGGCGAGTGGCTATGTCAGTGGGCATACCTTGGTTGTTGATGGGGGTTGGATGGGACGGTAGAGATGGTAAAATATAGGAGGAAGAAGCCGATTCGTGTTCTGTGCTTGACGAGATTCTTGAATATATTACTTCGGACTGCGGTAATGGGAATGTCTTGTATGTAGAAATACTTGGAAACTCCCGAAAAGCAGACAACGAAAGTAACGAAAGTCAACCAACGCACTACAATAAACCCCTTGCTAAGATCCAATGCAAAAAAAAGTGCCACCTCTTTCCGCAAGACCAGTCTACTAAAGCACGCTGCACACAAAGAAAGACTTGAGTTTTTAAAGCAACAGCAATCAAGATGCACTGGACGCAGACCCCGATCGAGCTCTCACAACCCTCGTCTTTCCCAGCTTCCACTTCCCAGAAGGATCTTTCACCACCATGACCTTGCTGCGCCGCGAGCGCACGAAGCCGCTCGCAGGAGGGTTCTTGGAGAGGATCCTGCCATGCCACAGCGTCAGTGTCTTTGTTTGCATCATGTCCAGAGACGTGTGGTGGCAGGGGAGCTAGAAAACAAAACATACTCTGACTGCAGGGCAGCAATACGCATCCGCACCAGGAAAGGGTGAAAACCGTCCATAAAGAAAAGCTGCAAAGCACCAATCAATCTTCTTCCCAGCCGATCTGACCCCAAACTCGGAAGGTCGATTCGTATGTAGCACAAAGTATTGCAAGGAGAACGATCAAAGGCCGGTGTCGTCTAAATCAATGCTTCACGTGGCGTGCGTTCGTATCTATCTCGTTTCCTACAACAACAAAGTGATACCGAGGCTCGACAAGTCGTTCTTCGCCCGCCCGCCTGAATGTATGGTGTTCCAAAGAGAACAAGTACGAGATATATGTATAGATGGGCAGTGCAGGATAAAGTCACACAATACGAGCAGTTTTATTTTAGGTACCATCCAAGATCAGCACAAGAGAAAAAAAAAAAAAAGAACAGGCGAACTCCTATTTATAAAGATAAGCCTGTCATGGAGGGGACTCCCTTGAGCCCCTCCCGAGGCTGGGATAATACGTGTGCCGTCTATGCAAGGAAGGTACATGTAGGTAGGTACCTTAGGTACCTAGATCGCCTCCGCCGCCTGCATCTACGAGGGATGGTGGCACATAGTGCATACCTACATCGGATGTGTTTGATATGGCAGAGTCATAGTATTCGTCACATGCTAGAGCCTACGTAGCTGAGTGAGATGGGCTCGCATATGCATGCATACGATCGTAGAAGTCGTTGTCGTGGGGGAGAGAGGGCGGGATACAACCAAAGCATCCGGGCAGCCTCTGCGATGCCGGTCGCTGTTACAGATTCGCGTGTACGGGGTCTAAGCCGCTGCTCCACGTCTTGGATTTCTTGAAGTGGCGGAGACAATCGCTCGTCAGTTCTTGATGTACTTCGTAGAGCGCGTTATCTGTTATTGCTTTTTCCTGGTGTACATGGTTGTTGCGAGCGGGCGGCTGGTGAGGTTGGGCGTTGGGATCGGAGGATCTCATTGGTTGCGGCTTTGCTACGAATAATGATGACTTCTCTCGGCGCATGGTGAGCTGACAAGCTGCGGATCATGTCTCGTCCTGTGATGATGTCGTGAAAGCAGCGTCGCTTATATATGTACTCCGTGAGTCCGTGGGTAAGTATGTACATGTGTGCACTTGTTTGAACCTGTCTCGGCGGCATTGGGCCGTCAGCCACAACGAGAAACGGAGCCACGATGCAATGCAATGCAATGCAATGCGACTTAGAGTTTGAGTCGGTTCGTTCTATTAACTACCTACGAGCATGTTGCAGGTATGTATGTATGTAGAAAGTCTAGGTAGATGTCGCCTCCATGCGCCATGTACTTGCATAGACATCGCCATGTGCTGTACGTATGCGATGCCACATGAACCATGAAACGCCAATCAAGTACAACAGCCTTGACAGATCGGACGTCGAAGCGATTCAATGCGGAGGAGCCACAGTCGCCAACAGAGAGAGCCATTGTTTCCATCTATTCGAGTCTTCTTCACTCTACGCCAACCGTAGCATAAGCCCGAGGATTATTTTGGCCATGATCACCACTATACATCAATGGCGGAGATTTGACTCTTCAACTCCGAGCAAAAATTTGAGGCCTACTATCTTTAATCGATCTCATGTATTATATAGGCAAATAAAAAGTCGTCAGATTGGTGCGACGGGTTTCGTAAAAGATGGAAAGAAAGCGCTTGTTCGTCGAGATTATAGGACTTTGTTCTTGTCTTCGCGATAGTAGTGCGCCATTTGTGAACCAGCTTTCCGGAACCCACACTTGACGTAAAAGCCCTCGTTGGCCTCGCTACAGTCCAGAATGCACTTGTAGCAGCCAATTGCTTTGGCCACATGATCGAGAGCTTGGATCAGCCGCAGGCCAAGCTTCTTCCCCTGCTGGTCCTTGGCGACGGCAATGTCTTCAATGTGACCCACGAAACCGAGATTGTGAATACTGCAGCCGACGAAGAAATTAGCTCAATAGCCTCGCCGCGGACGCGAGGAGCGCGTGGAAGAAACTTACAACTTGTGCTCGACAAGCATGGCACCAGTAGCCACCACAGAGTTCGCCCTGTCGGCTCTGTTGGTGTCCTCAATCACAACGATGTAGTAGTCCTGCTTCTGCTTCATCTTCTCGAATTGTGCCGCGAATTCATCCTGCGTCAGGTCGCCAACCGTCGTCAAGACGCGCAGGCACTCGAGAAAGCCGGTGTCGAAGTCAGTATCTCGGAGAGGCCGTAGCTTATACCCGGCGGGCAGTTCACTGGAGACGAACTCGGGTATTAGCGACTGTGAGAAGAGTTCATCTTCCGAGGTCATATTTTCAGTCGTCGGATGAGGCATTTTGGATTCGAGGGCCGCTGCTGGTGTCGGAGTGTCGAGTGATTGTCGTTGAATGAGGTCGTATAGGTACCTAAAGAGGTACATAAGCTTTATGGTTGCGGGAAATGCGGATACGAGCGCTAAGCACGTAGTGTGACGACGGTATCGGGAGCTATGTAGGCGGAATGGTGCAAATGGGGGGTTATTTCATATGGAAGACAATTGAGCTGGAAAGTTGCAGGGTTGGGCAGAACGAAGAATGAAGCAGGCTGGAGCGGCGCCAGCCAAGGAGCCAGGAGTTTTGAGGAGGTCATGACGGAGTCGGGATCAAGCGACACGGGCCAACCGCCCGCCTGCCATGGGTTCACTCCTTGAGTCCTTGTGCTATACTTCCTACATACATAGGTACTACAGACTCCAGACTCCAGAGTACCGTTGCAGGCGTTGCAAGGGCCGACATGGCCGTCGCGTCTCGGATCGGGTATTAAGAGGAAGATTTTGAGAGGTCATCTATTACTGTTCCATCGGCATTGCATTGGACCTATTGTTGTATTTAAAACTGGTCAGTGTCGTAATAAGTGCCTCGATTCAGTTGCTCTGCCGAGTAGAACCCGCCGACTTTACTTCCTTACCACGCGGGGGGTCCTCGTTTGTGTGCCACTTGATCGAGGAGAAATGACGTTGTCACGAGGAAACTGAAGGAGGACCCACCGTGTTCGTTGTTTTGGCTCGTGATTTCCTTTCAACTTTCCCCTTTCCGAGTAATCATCCACCTACCTCTCTCTCATTTGCTAGTTTTGCGTCAGCAACTTGACTTTTTCATTCATGTCGCCATCCTGATTCAATCATCATTTTTTCTCGTATTCGACTCAAGATGATATTTTGCGGGCGTTTCTCAAAGATCAAAACCAGATATCCAGATTGTCGTTCTCGTCATGAGAACAGTTATCGGATGAAAGGGTGTGAAGAGTTGGATTTATTGGTTCTTGTTGTTCTGAAGTCAAGGAAGGGATGGAAACACTGTTATTTGCATGTGAACTTTTGCGTGGATTGTTCCGGCATCTTCGATTCAACATCAGAGATACCGAGCTTGCTGATTTTATGATAATAAGGAGAGAAACCTGTGAGGTCTGCCTCTTTTTTTTTTTTTTTTTTTTTTTTTTTTGGATTGTAATGTGTACCATTTGTTTAGTTAGGAGATAACTCCTCGGTACCATCAAAATTTCCTTCTTTATCAGTATTCTGATCTTCTTCTGGAGCAGTTAGATCCTGCAAGATTGCTTTGCTTGTAGGGGAGATCTATCTGTTGGTCTACGTTTGTATTTTATTTCCCACGATCCTTTTATTTCTCTGGAGCAAATAGATCCTACAAGAGCATTTGTGGGGGAGATCTATCTGCCGGTCCACGATCACCGCTCGGCCTTTTTTGTTTTTGCGAGACCACCTCGAGTATCTCGCGTGTTTCCATGAATATCGACACCTTCTGTCTACCAGACCGTACCAGACGCGACTGTCGGCCCAATCCCCGCCAACGTGACGACGTTACCGTCAGGAACAACCTTTCGGCGGCGGTCACAAACCTGTCCTTTCTCGTTTCGTTTCTTTAGCGCGAATGCCGGAATTAAATGCTTCGACCGCGACGTCGGCACGATGCTGACTGCATGCTTGATTATTCGACAGAGGCCAATCTCCATTAGCATGCCTTCGACACCCATTTGTTGACCGGGCCATCTGGCCACTCACCAGGGTTCAGTGGCATAGATAGCATCAACAACAAGATCAACAAGCGTATCGACCATCTGACCCAGTTTTCAATTGTTGACGTCTACGGTCTCTCCCTCTCCGAGTCTTGGACACGTTCCAAGGGGTTTGCGGCGTTTGCTGGCAGGTCGCGTGAAGGCGCCCGAGTCAGCAGGTGTGCCAACTGCCAAGCCATCACATGCCAGTCTATGCGCAGCATCACCACGCTCCGTTCCGATCTTCAATCAAAACGCCCCCAATCAGACTCAAGTCACGAGACACACGAGTCACACAGCCATCATCCTCCGAGCCCACACCATTTGCGTCGGGCAAACAAGCTCTGCTGCCTTTTTCCCTAAGCCCCTTGCGCGCTGCGACCGACGCACGCAAATAACTGCCACTGCCACATTGCAACCTGATGGTTAAAATATGACGAGCCTCTACAATGACCGAGTCTCGTTTGTCAATTCGTTCTCTCTCGTACGCTTCAACAAGCATCGTACACCAACTTTGCCGCCATGCCCACCCGCGGGTCTCGTGATATGGAGGCCTCTGCCGGCTCGCCATGCCGTCGGTCGCCGCCTACGCTCCTCCCTGGGCCTGTTGCTCACGCTGTGAGTCTGGCCACCCGATCTACTTCGCTAGCCATTCGCTTGGGATCCTTTGTCAGCTACTGCGGCCTTGATGCGGCGAGGGTCACGACATTGTCTAGTCTGGGACTGGCTCGCGGCTTCGTAGAGACCATTCTGGGCCGAGCAGCTCACGACACCATGACGGAATCTTCCTCAGATATGACTACCACTGAGGTAGAAAGAATTTTTGAACGCAGCCTGGAAAGCCTCCATTCCATCGTCACTCAAATCGTGTTTTGGACCTCCGCAGGCTTTCGATTTACTGGGACGTCGATATCATCCGCGTCAGAAGCATCACAGCTGCTCTTGGGGTCTCTGGATAAATTATTTGGCTCCACCGATTCGTCCAGAGCAGTAGCGAGCATCATCACCCTGGTGCGGAGAGAGCTCAATAACCCGGCTTCTGGAGGGGGAGAAAAAATAGGTGTTTCAGATCTTGCGGTAGCATTGGGCGTGCTGGCCTACCTCCAAGGAGCCTCGAGACGGTCTGCGGTAGAAGAAGCGCGGCGCAAGTCGCAAGAGGAAGTTATTTGGGACGTTGTAGTGCTCAGTGACGGTGAGAGAATTGACGTTGGCTATGGTCAAGCCGAAGCTGAGCAACGCCGCCAGAACGAATTTAGCGGGCGATGCGCACCGAACGACGACGATGAGGCTATCATGGAGCGCCTCAAGGATCACATTTCATCGAACCTCGATCCGGGGACTACGGTATCCATCTCGAATTCCGTATCTTCTGTTCAGACCATCACTGTTGACGTAAGCGGACCTCAATTACTGTCCCTTCCTACGCCACCGGGTGCCGAGATCGTGGAGACGCGGGGTCCCGCCGAGAGGTCGGGGAAACGCACTTCCTGGACGTTGGGAATGGATAGTGAGGCCAGCTACACGGTCGTGTATCGAATCCAACGGGATAAGCTGAGAAATACCATCCTGCGAGGCGAAGATGAGAAGACTGGTCCTCCAGTTGTCGAGATGGTGGACGACGCGACGACCGCTGTGGGCGATAATACCGCGCCAACGAAGCCCTTGACGCCAATCAAGCCTATTGATTCAAAGGGCAGCAGTTGCGAATCAACGCAGGCAAGGGGACCGCCGAGTCATGCTCAGGTGTCTACTTCCGAGCCAACAGCAAATCAAAAGAAGCAAAGAACGCCGCCAACAGAACCCCCTCGACCTCCTGCTCATGACTCTTCTGGTTCTTCTTCAGTCAACAAACAGCAGGCCGTCTTGACCAGCTCAAGCAAGCGATTCTCACCAGGAAAGAAAAGTAATGTTCCAGCCGTGGCCAAAACTACGGAAAAGCAGCCCAGACTGAAAAGAGTTTTCAAAGAAAGCGGCCAGTCACTATCCAACATGTGGAACAAGGAGCCTTCCTATGCTGAACCGCGCACCCCAGCAAAGCAGCGGTCTCACTGGAAAGGCGTCGGAAGAGCCGCGGCGTCAGAGATAACAAGCACAGCCAAACCTCTCACTAGCCGCCCAAGTCAACCACAGCAGCCACCCCGGCAAATTTCCTCCTCCAGACGAGACCAGACACCTGGTTCCTCTTCTCGTGCTTCTTCCCGAGCCAGTTACGTATCTGTCCATGAGCGACGTCGAGATTCTGTCGTCTCGCACACAGACTCGTTCCCGCGGAGATCGAAAAGCGACACGCAGCTCTCCACTCCTACCATGCATCGAACGGAATTCTTGACCCAAGAGACACTATCGCGACCTTCGGGGGACTCGTGCAGTCCGCGCTCACCTCGCAAGAACAGCAGTCATCACAGTCAGCAGCAGCACCACCATAATCACAACCGGTCCTCCGTATCCTACGCCCCGAGTCTCTACAGCCTGGCAACAAACGACTCTCAGTCGTCCTTGATCTCAGCATCATACTACCAAAAAAGTGCCTACAACACCTCTGGTGCTCTCAACGTCCTCCGCAACGAAGGCTTCGTCGACGGTACCTTTCCAGCTGGGCACTTACTGCCCAACATTGCACGCTACATGCGCTACTCATCCGCATGCTACGGATCCCATTTCATGAAGCTGCTCGGCATATCCACCGAACTCCCCGCCAGCCAGGTTTGGGATGGAACCCATCCAGATGTGCGCCACTTTGCGCACCACACCGAGTCGAAGCACGGTAATATCCTGCTCGCGTCGTTTGTAGACCCTCAGGGGGGTTCTGACGCGACAGGCTCAACAGGAACGGGTGTCCCGCTCGTGCATTACATTTCACTAGACCATGAGGCGAAAGCCGTCGTATTCGCCTGTCGGGGCACACTAGGCTTTGAAGACGTTTTAGCAGATCTGACCTGCGATTACGATGACTTGTTGTGGTGCGGCAGAGCATATAGAGTACACAAGGGCGTCCACGCCTCCGCCAAGCGACTACTCTTTGGCGGCGATGGGCGCGTCCTCGTGACACTCAAAGAAGCCTTGTTGGAGTTTCCAGAGTATGGGCTGGTGCTGTGTGGGCATTCCCTCGGTGGGGGTGTGACCTCGCTGCTGGGGGTAATGCTCTCGGAACCGAATGCCACTGGGCCGGGGTTTGTGATTTCCGCTGAGCCGTCTACCGCCAAACATCCTCATTATCAGGGGCAACAGCAGCAGCAGCAGCAGCGCAGATTCAGCAATGTGCATCTCCCACATGGTCGGCGGATCCATGTTTACGCCTATGGCCCCCCGGGGATCATATCCCCCTCTCTACGGAAACTCACCCGGGGCCTCATCACGACGGTCGTTCACGGTAGTGACATCGTACCGTACCTCTCCCTCGGGGTTTTGCACGACTTCCAATTCCTGGCCCTGGCGTTCAAAAAGGATGATCATGGCACGAAAGCTGAGATTCGGCACCGCATGTGGCGCGCCTTCCAGGGCCATCTTGCTGAGAAGTGGCACCAGGACAGCAGGTACCCAGCGGCTCCGCGCGAGGGCGACGAGGAATGGGTTCTGCCTATGCTGCAGGCCCTGCGGGGGACTATGAAGGGGAAACGGTTGTTGCCCCCCGGGGAGGTCTTTGTGGTTGAGACGACGAGGGTGCTCAGGCGGGATGCGTTTGTGATGCAGGAGGAGAGTGATGGTGCGGGTGGGATTGGGAGACCGGCGCGGCGGGTCGTGCTGAAGTATATTCGGGATGTGGAGGGGCGGTTTATGGAGCTTCGGTTTGGGGGTGGGATGGTGACAGATCATAGTCCGGCCAGGTATGAGGATGCGTTGAATAGGTTGAGGGTGGGGGTTGTGGAGTGAGGGTTTGGAGGAGTGCAAATCGGTGCTTTGTTGCACCAGGAAAGTAGGAGGTATGTATTCGATTTGTCTTTGGCAGGCACTTTTGCGTTATAAACCGGCATAGGTTTTCTGTTTTTGGATACATTGTTTCTCTTACGCGCTGGGTGTCCACTGTTGGGTCACGAATAGGGGAAAGAGGCCACTTTGCTCTCGTGAGGGATCATCTTATATGGTGCTGTGTAGATTGCCAGGACTCTTTAGATTAGAGGGATCTAGGGCGTGCGTGCGTGCTTGGAGGGTAGTTTTGATGGTTATGTCCGATATGCAGTCTACCTGCTGATGATAATGATGATATGCCGAAATTTGGCCAACTACATACTCCGGAGCCTAAATTACAGCAGCGGCGAATTGATGATGCTAAGAAGGTTGACTACGATATGACTCGACTACCCAACTAGATATGTATGTTTGTTGTGGCAAGTCATCCGAGCTGTGAGAAAATTCAGCCAAGTTCTCGCCCGGGTACGCCATCGCTGGTATAAGCAACAGTCTAAGTACAGGGACGGCTGACCAGACGTGGCAATGGTCAGGCGTTGCTCGATAGTCCGCAAGCACCAGAAAAAATGATACCGTACAGTCTTCGTCAGGTACCAATTCATCACGAGTCACGCTGTGGTCGTGGGCGATCCAGAAGCATGAAGAGTATCAAAGAGCATAAAGGGCTTCAGGAACGTCAAGATCATCGGCCGCAGCGGCGGAAGCGGCAGCAGAAGCAGCAGTCTCAGTTTACCGATGACTGCTGTGAGAGGCCGATTCCTGGATGATCCGGCGCAGGCAGCGGAGGTGGTGTCGAACTATGTACAATGTAGCTGATTCGATGGACGTAGGTATGTATGTACGTATCCGTAGACAGACAAAGCCATATTATATTGCAGGGTCCAGGAATAAAGCAGGGTCGAGGATTGACGCACACTTTATCGGATATGTGTTGTAGGCTGGGTTCATTATCCATCAAGACTACCTGTCGGCTCGTAAGGGGAAAACAAATAAGGGCATGCATGTAGTAACGAAGTAGTTATAACGAGTCTGTATTGTTCTTGGTTCTTTGTTGTCATCTTCCTCCATCTTCCTCTCTGGAAGATGGGATCGAGCTATAGTTATACCAGTGGGCTCGTGGTGGTGGACTAGACCGATCGCGTTCATATTCCATTCCTATGCGATCGGTCTCACACTGTGGCACCACCGTGAAACCGCCGAGATGTGTCCTGTCTGAGACGGCTACGACTATTGGTAGTAGATGTGATGAGCTGGCCTAGGGTGGTTGCTGCACTCTAGCGTTGACAATCGGATTGTTTCTCTTGAGGAGAAAGAGAGAAGAAAAGTCCTCTCGTCCCCTGATGCTATCTTAAGTACTGAGATGTGCGCGCCTCACTCTCACACTAAGAAGGAGACGAGCCAAAGCTCGAATCCATGACAGTAGAGCGGTCCCAACACTACCTAATAAACGTCAGTTCTGTGTGTTACGAAGCGTGGATTGGTGTTGCTATCTATCATCTGTGTGATTCGGACAACAAAGCGCACGCAATCGATGACCCAGCTCATTTTTTTGGTGACCAAGAAATGGCTCCACGATGGCTTAGCTCTTCATATATAGTAATAGTGACAACACCTCCATCACATCCGGTATGGTGTAGTGGCTAACATCGCTCGCTCTCACCGAGCAGCCCTGGGTTCGATTCCCAGTACCGGAGCATCCTGCTTTTCGTTTTGGCCTTGATTCTCGTTGTCGTGGACTATTGGTCAACAGTATCTCTTCTTTTTGGCGTAACTAACAACTATTCTTTGCATCTTTATTAAGTTTGTTACAGTGTTGTGTTCATACGATACATAGGTACTTAAATCAGGCCCTCCGGAGTCTAGAAATCCTGCACCCCCGTCTCTCCCACCCTCTTCTCAACACACCAGCCCTCCTCCTCCCCCTCAAACCACTTCTCCTCCTCCTCGCGCCTTGCCTCCCCATCGAGACTCTCGTCCTCATCCACATCCCCATACCGAAAATCCTCATCCCCCCCGTGAATAAACCTCTCTGCCAGAAATTTCCTCCACAGTGCCCTGCTTTGCTCCTTAGTAGGCGCCTGCTTCCCCTCCTCCTCCCAGTCGCGATCCACCCCAAAGCTTCTCCCACTCAACCTCCACCGTGATGGCGACGACGCGTTCATAAACTCGGTGGGCTGCTCACCCGCTGCCTGGGTTGCTAGTGCCGAGAGGCGCGATTCCCCTCGCGCGAGATCTGCTTCCAGACTACGGGCGTAGCCTCTCGTGAGGCCTTCAGCTTGGCGCTCCTGAGGGGTCTGATGGTGCTTGATGAGACGTTCGTAGAGGACGGGATCTAATGTATGAGGAAATGTGAGCTGATCTTGTGCAACATGCTCTTTTACGGGGGGGTTTTTCTTGTCCAGTGAGGAGTTATCTCTGGGCTAAGGTGCTTGGATGGCGGGAAGTTGGGCATGTTGGTGCGGACTTTGCTCTGGATTTAGGAGTTTGAGTTTTTGGGAAACATGGCGGGTGATGAGGCATACCTGCGGATTCGTCATCCACACTATCAAAATACGACGGGTGTCGCTCCAAGTATGCTCTTCTTCGATTCTGCAGCTTGATTTGGGCGACCTTGGTGGCGGATTTCGCAGGCCAGATGCAGGGCCTGTGGTTGGCGTGGCGGTGTGCTGAAGTGCTAGACATTGGGAGCGGGTGTTTATATCGGATGCGCCGAAAGGTAGCGATGGGGCATAGACTAGACTTGAGTGTCACTGGCGCGGAAGTTGGTTTGAAAGGGAGAAATAAGCGCTACGACGTCTATATGGAGCCTGATACGGACTGGCGACTGTGAAGTGCGTAGTTTCCAAGTTACGATTTTGATCCTGATTACGGTTCGTGGTGCAGGTTAGGTTTGGTGTTTCGATGTGGGGCTGGGAGAGAAGCAGATGTTTTCGCCGCACACGGCTGGACGAAGTTTGGCATGTTTGGTCTGACAGTATACGGATACATACATACTGTAGCAGCCACGGAGCTAACTGTCTGGGAACGGCCCTGAAAGAATCAAGTACCTATGCTCGGTGTAAAGAAAAGTACCTAACCTAGGTGGCAAACGTCCCGTCCCGAGGCTCTCCGCCTTTCCAAGCAACTTCATTGGGTCGATTGTAGCGTCCAATTACCCTGTTCGAAAGAAACGGGCATAAAACTTGATCGCCACGGCCCTTGTCCTTGGCAAAGTACGCCGTTATGTCAACGACGCGATGGGATGCTGGCGGCACAGCAAGAACTTTGAGCAATATCAGTTCAACAACCTCCCGATAGCCAGACCATCAAACAAGGGCAGCAGCACGGCCTCAATCCGGGGATTCTCATGCATCGCCTTATTAAATTCATCCAGACGCGCAATGCTGGTTGAATCCCAATTCACAGTCTCTTTCGGAACCGTCTCGGTGGCCGGGTTCTTCTCGGACGCATCCGCCACGAGGCCCTCCCGGAGCACATTATCACCCACAATGAGCCCTCCCGGACGCAGCATGCGATTCTTCTGACCGGGCTGGGACTTTTCCAAAATACTGTTCAAATACTCTGGGTATTCCGATTTTTTGGCGTCGATGAAGATGATATCGTAGGGATCTTGGAGCTCAAGTCGGGACATACTAGCCGGGGTGTGAACCGAGGGATTAGGAGATTTTGCTTGATTAGCACGCGCGCTTGTTGCCCCTCACCTCCCTCAAAAAGCACGTAGGGCATCGTGACAAAAAAAAACAAAAAAAAAAAGATTCCACACTCACGTCTCCAAGGCATCTCCGACGAGGATCTCGGCGTTTTTCCATCCGTGGCGTGCAAGTTGCTCGCGAGCAAAGCGCGCGTACTCGGGGGATTGTTCCAGACCCGTCACCCTGCCATCTCCACCAA
The DNA here is from genome assembly GCA_018360075.1 of Claviceps cyperi. Classification (NCBI taxonomy): domain Eukaryota; kingdom Fungi; phylum Ascomycota; class Sordariomycetes; order Hypocreales; family Clavicipitaceae; genus Claviceps; species Claviceps cyperi. Next base: position 13,849 of record SRPQ01000623.1, read on the forward strand.
GGGCTTCAGCCCAGGCGGCAACAGAGAAGCCTACAAAGGCGCCAATTTCGAGAACTAGTATGACAACTTAGCATGGGGGTCTTTTTTCCGCATATGTATGTACTCCGTATGTACATCAAGGCAGAAGAATAGAGACATAACCAGAAAGAATCAAAAAAAAAAAAAAAAAAAAAAAAAAAAAAAAAAAAAAAAAAAAAAAAAAAA
>SRPQ01000624.1:0-14015 GCA_018360075.1 Claviceps cyperi
CGGGACTAGCCCTGCACGCCCTAGTATGCCCAAAACTGGGACGTAGTGGCGTTAAATACTCAACAACAACAACAACATAATCCTCACTGCCATCGCGGCGGTGGCTCGCCGCGGTACCGACCCAAAATTCGAGATAAACCCAAGAAACAGAATCGCAGTACCCGTAAACCCCCTTTCGCGATGGCGCACGATGCCCAGATCGCTGGGGCGGCGGACGGTGCCGTCCCAATGGACATCGACTCCGGGACGCGTAGAGCCGCCACCATCCCCTCTCGGGGCTTGGCGGAACCAACGTTGAATCGGTCGCGCCAAAGGAGATCACAGCACGGGAAAGAGTGCCGAAACATCTAAAGGCAGACTATGAAAAATTGCCAGTTTGATACCATCTTCAGCGCTGGAGGGCGTGTGGAGGGTATGCCAAAGCATGCTGGACGCAGAAGCAACACGCGTCAGAAACGAGTCTGCCGGGCCGCAGCGCCCTGCGCCCAACAGCATCACCATCACCATCGAGAACCTGGACAGGTCAGTCGAAAAGGCAGTCCAGAAGGCCCTTCGAGCTTCTCTCACGGGAGGGACTACGTGGGCGTCCATCGCCGCGAGAGGCGTTACCGGTCCTCAGGTCCTCCGCACTCCCCTGCCCATGGCGCTCCCCCCCCTCCGACTAAACAGGGGAATTCTGATTAAGGGTACCACCATCAACAGCAACGTCTCGGGACGAAGCCCCGAGGAGATCGTCAAGGCAGTTAACGCAGCCATCAGAGTCAATATCGCCGTCGCCGCACGCCGCCTCCAAAGCGGCGACCCGGTGGTCACCTTCAGGGATCCTGCGTCACGCCAGAAAGCCGACGAAACAGAATGGGTCCAAACCGCGTTTGGACCTGATGCAGCAGTCAACCGCCGGGTGTTCAGCGTCGTAGTCAAAGGTTTTGCCGTCCGACTGTCCCAGAATCAGGACAGGGAATATATTCGAAAGAAGCTGGCCGCCGCGAACGACCCCGGCGTCGTTCGAGCCACAGCGCGGAAACCAAAAGGCACCGCGACCCGTGCCCCCCTCATCATCGGCGTCGACAGTATCGACGCAGCCAACCACTTATGCCGCTCGGACATAGTGTACAGCTCGGAGATTTTTGAGGCTGAACCCTTTCATGAGGCGATACGCCTGCGACAGTGTTATAACTGTCACAAGTTCGGACATATCGCCGCGTTCTGTACGACCACAGCCCAGTGTGGCCGCTGTTCGGCCGCCAAGCACTCGGAGGAGCGAATGTGCCCAGCACTCTGGGGTGAGATCCGGGAGAAGCGCCCCAACTGTTCCAGGGCTCACCCGGCATGATCCAGGCTCTGCTCCGTTGCCAACGCACACTAGACGCAAGCAAGGTCGGCTTACCCAAACCGACCTCGGGAATTCGCCAATCCCCAGGAAGACGAAGACCCCTTCACTGAAGGAAGGAGAACTGCCAGAGACGACCTTTCACCCGAAGCATCCCCGCGAAAACGCCCCCGTCTCATCCTCAGCCGATCCCCTGCCCCAGCGAGCGCATCCGCCACGCCGTCCAACACTCAACTTTCGTACTAATGATCCGAGTCCTATACTGGAATACATGGAAGAGAAAGCAACTGATCGACGTAGCACTGAACTTCGACGCCGAGCTCGACGTGATCGCGATCCAAGAAGTCAACAACGGCGACAAGATACCCCCTCACTCCAGTCTGGGATGCTACCAGCTGGCAGTATACGGAGGCAGAACGTCGATATATACCCACAGGCGGCACGGACCCGAGACGTGGACCGGAAGGAAGGGAGCGGACTGGTGCGCGGTGGAAGTACACGGTGTGGAGATATTCTCCGTCTACTCCCCAACGTACGAGAGAGAATGGACGACCCCCATCAAGGAGTTGATGACGATGCCGGCACGAGGCAGAAGCGTCTTCGTAGGGGACTTTAAGCCAACACCACCCTCTGTGGAACAGGCACGGCCGAGTTTCACCTGGCAGCTCCGATTTGTTGGAATTCACCCAGCGTTGGAACCTCAGCCCCGCTACCCCCTGGGGGGGGGGGGTCACATGAAGCAGCAAAGGAAAGCGCAATAGCACGATAGACCATGCGTGGCACTCAGAAGACTTGGAAGTGGAATTCCTGGGAGGCGTCGGCCCGGCCGGGTCGGACCATGTGCCACAACGCATCAACATCACGACTGACGTTGACACACGACGCCAAGACGAACCCCGTCACAGCTGGGGAAAGCTGAACAAAGATATGGCCCGGGCAGAGGCAACTATGCGTTTCAACTCGGAAGTCACATCAACTACACTGAACACCCCGGCCGAAATAGACGACCATGCTACCTGGATCACCAACGAACTCTAAAACATTGCCGACCTCGCAGCCCCAAAAAGACCCCGACCAGGACCGAGAACCCAGCCATGGCGCCTAAGGTGCGGAGCAGAGGACACCCAGGACCGCGTGGGTACAAGAGGAGAAACGCAGCACATGGAGAAAGGCAGTCTCGAAAACAGCGGGTGGGGGAAAGGATCTATATGCTCTTGCGTTCGACACCGTCCACCACGGCAGGCTGACCTCCCTCATGCTCGAATTCGGCCTCCCTTCGTGCATGGCAGCGTGGACCCGGGGATTTACCACGGGAAGAACGGCACGTCTGCACTTCGAGAACTAGATCACCGACGAAATTTCAGTCCCCTCCGGAGTGCCACAAGGCTCCCCAATATCACCAATACAGTTCTTAATTTACATGACGCCCCTATACAGGAGGCTCGAAACCGCCGAGAACTGCCTAACGATGGGGTTCGCAGACGACACGAACAAACTCGCGGTCAGGAGGATACCGGAACAGACCCGGAAGAGCCTGGAAGACGGCTGGGAGATCTGTCAGAGCTGGTCCGACGAATGGGGACTGAAGTTTAACCCGAATAAGAGCAAGCTCATGCACTTCACACGCCGGCACCGGACTATCACCACCCCTGTCCTATTGGGAACGGCGACGATACAGCCCAAAGAATCTGAACGCTTCCTCGGCGTCGAACTCCACAGGAAGCTTCGATGGAAAGACCACTTAGACGAGGTTGAAGAGAAACTCGTACGGCAACGCCTCGCCCTCACCATGCTGGCGGCAACCCCCCCGATCGATCTATACCTTGATCACCTTCAACGCCGCTTCTACGGTGTGCATTCCTGTATGCACGGAACGTCCCCGATGTGGATTCACCTATCTGTCATTGTTGGCTGGGAATCAACGATGTTTACCACGTACTGCTAGAATGCCCGGACTTTTCCCACCTCCGCCCCATTCACCCAGATGTGGGCCCACTGCGCGACAAGAGGGAACGTTAGACAAGCCAAGCCCTTGGCGTCCCGCACAAGGCAAAACACTCTGACAAAGTGGCTGATGGCCACAAACCGGCTGCACCAATTCGCGCTGGCCTCAAAACTGCACCAAGAATGGGAAGCAGAACCCGGACTGGATTGACCAGCCCACCCACACAACCCTCCAGCGAACTGCTGCCAAACGGGCAAGCAGCGCATCCTTCCATAAATGACTGAAACTACGGGACCCCGAGGGGCCCAAGGACGGATGGACGGTGGCATATAGGTTTTCTTCCCTAGGCACTAGGGTTTTTCCTATGCGGCTTACATAATAGATGTACTAGCTATTAGTCTCAACCCCCTATCTAGAGTAAATCAATCAATCAAACCTACCTAGGTTCATATGTATGTATCTACTCAAAGTACCTCATAGCCACAGGAGGTGCCAGGACCTGGTCACCTGTAGGCTGTACGGACTCCGGAGTACTCACACAGATAAGCGTACCCATACGGAGCACGGAGTACGAACACTAGGATCGTCACATGTTGGCTGTGCCAAGCATCAAACGGTCAAAACCGGCATTTTTTTCTTTTTCTTACAGCCTTGAGTGGCCATGCTCGTCTTCTTCACACTAATTTTTTGTTGCGCCGATGATGTCATTCGAGCTTGATGGCTCCCTACAACATACCCAAGAGCTTGTCGTGTTAAACATAATGCCCTTTAGGCGTTCCGTTTTGGATTCCGATCCTGTCGCACGCCTCGCGTCGATGACCCGTTGCTACATGGCCTGCACTGCCTTCGAGACTACATAGCTGAGCGTAATATTGCGTGGTTCAAGTATGTACCTACACCGCACAACCACAGGACAGACTCAGAGAGACAAATGAGGACTAGCGCGGAGCCGTTTCAGCTAGTTCCAAGTCTGGTTGGTTCTTCGCCTGTTGTAACTTGCGTATTGTGCGACTACCGTACATACATACATAGCTTGTACTCAGCACTGAGCAGCCTGGAGCAGGTGTCAGCAGGATCAAGAACGAGCGAGGTGACGCGAGCAAAGGAGGTTTGAGGCATAAAGCTGAGAGGCGATCATGCCTTCGCGATACAGAAAACTGGTTCGCAGGCGCTCCTGGTTCGCGAGATCGAATGTCTTGAGTCGGAACGCAATGGCTGGCAACTGACGATGCCTCGGCGTTGCAAGTGGTGGCACCAAATCCGATCTGGAATGCACGCAGGCAATCTCAGCCATTGACGACCATCCAAATGATGACGCTGCTTATTCGTGGACAAAGGTACCCATGGATCAAGAAATATAAATCACACGTGCGTGCACGATACAAGAAAAATTACACCGGTTGACTAACTGCCCTGCCCGGTGGTTTGCTTCATGACCGAACCAAACCTGCTTCCAACCTTCTCTGAAAGTTTGGAGCACACCACGGCCCACAGAACGAACGAAAATGAAATGAAAGACTCACAAAAAAGTGCAGTGCAGTCAAGACAACATGTCTTTGAATTTGTCTCAACGAGCCAATAATACACATACTGTTACCTATGTTGCACTTCGTGACGGCTCCGCACAGGGTACGTATATTCACCTACGTATGTATGCGTAGGATAGAAATGTATGTAATCCTGAATAAGGCATCGGTGCGACCCGAGGAGGTCATGCGACATGGCATGCCTGACAACTACCTACCTACCTACCTAGGTAGGTATAGGTTGGCTTCGCGAGAGAACACATGCACATGCACATGGAAGGCTGAAGCAAAGAAGCAACGAGCATTCCCCCAATCATCGAGTCATCTTCAATTTTCTGAGAAGCGTGTTGTGGGCATTCTTCGCTAGGCTAAGCCCCCATGAACTTATCTATTGCATTCCTGCCCTGCAGCGGAATGCAGATTTGCCGAACTTGTGTTGAGGCCCCTGACGCGTTGCGTCGCGACACATGACCCAATTTTTCTTCTCATGATGAAAGACAGTGCAACGGAACTCGGAAGGAACAACAATGACTAGGCTGGAGTTGACGCGCTATTGGCTTCCATGTCTTGAGGGAGGGAATACAGAAAGATAAGCATCTCAAGATCACGCGCTTTTAGGTGCTAAATGACAAGCTGTCCAAAGGCCCCAACTGATTGACTGTATAGTATAGCAGTGCCACAGAAGTTGACCATAAGGCCGATTGACTTGACTTTGCAACGAATTGCTGCCTACACAAGTTGAATACAATCATGGAAATCTGAGAAACTCAAGACAAGGCTAGAGGAAGTGCATACGTATGTTCGACTTCTCTCAAGTGACGAAACCCGTCTCAGGTTCCGTCCTTGTGAAGACAAAAAAAGTTAGATATAATATGTACACAACTTAATCGACTATGATGAACCGCTGCCTTGCTTGAAACCGGGGTATCTAATCAGGAGAGACTCGCCACACGCCAACGAAACCACTGCTCAGATTACCACAGCAAGTTCAGACAACCAAACATTGCTCTGACTCGACCTGAACTTGCCTTCATCTATAATATTCCCGCCTGGCGCCATTCGCATATACCATGTCCTGAGGAGCAACGCTAAGTCGTTCAATGAACGTAACGTCATCTGCGCCACGAACCCGGCCGCTTGGAGAAGGATCTGGTGGCCGGACACTATAAGGCCGCTGTATGGCGGGGTCCGGAACTGGAGCAGGAGGATGATATCCTCTATTATATGGTTGTACTGTGTCACGGCGACTATCAGGGTGAATATTCGCCGCGTACTCGGCCGCGACCGGCACTTCAGGCTGCACACTATGAACGCGCCCATAGTCGGGAGGCAGTGGGTAGCGCGCGCCGTCAACTGGTCGGGCACTTGCAGGCCTCATGCTATAGCCATCCTCACCAAATCGTCGTTCATTAGGGGTCATGACTTGCACATAGTCCCCCTGCGCTGGTAAAGGTCTCGAAGAGAATTCTCGTTGACGCACATCTCTGTAGTCATGATTGATATAGCCGGGTTGCGTTACGACACGCCGCGGCCAAGCGTACGCCTGTGTGGGTGCGGAATAGACCAAGCCACCGTCGTCGTAGGGTCCTGGAAAAGGGTGACGAGAAACGGCTTGCGAAGGAACTCTCTCGTACAGAACTTCATGCTCTCCGTGTCTCGAGGAAGATGTCACCGATAGCCTAGAGGGAATATGATGAGATGGCTCGTAATACTCACGACCGTAAGCATCAACTAGTATTCTGGCCGGCGGAGGTGGCGGAGGTGGCGGAGGTGGCATGAATGTTTCCCCGTCCACATGAGCTGGCATGCGCATACCGTCTTGGTAGTCCCGATACGGACGCGAATGAATGGAGTGTGAGTTGGCAAGATAGTGGATTGGATGATCAACAGCATGACCTTGGTGATGCCGAGACCCTTCTCGTGCTAGCAGCACTTGTTCATTGAAGTATCGGCTGTTGCTATACTGTGGCTCTCCGTTCGCAGTAGAGCTGTAAGGGGTCGGGCAGGCAGCTGTCGCAGCGAGGCCTACTGGCATGGTGTTGTCTCCAACTGAACGGGACACATACTGAACTCCGGCGTCGGGAGTACGTGTCGTATCGTGGCTGGGCACATACTCGTGAGCTGCAGATTGCTCTTGTACATGTCGCGCGCGCTTACTTGGGCGGATGAAAGAAGGGGCGTTGAGCGGAGATGGCGATCGGGCCTCCTGTTTGATGGCTGGGATGCTCTCCGAGCTAGCACCACCTTGCGTGTCAGCCTTTCTCTTCTTCTTCCTTTTTTTCTTCTCCTCTTTCCTTTCCTCCTGCTTCTCCCTTCTCTTTCCATTCCCTTTTGCCTGTCTCCTCCCCCCGCCTTGCGAAGAACTATCGGGACTTGTCACGTCAAATTGTTCGGTTCGTAATGCGTTGACCTGCGCCAGCGTGGGAATAGCACTGTGATGGCCAGAAGCATGCGCATTGCCATGGGCAGCTGATGAAGCTGCCGCCAAGGCACTGATGATAGTCGGATTCGTTGGCTGGGGAGCAACGGGATGCAGCGTATTATGATTTCGGACAAGGGGAGATGGCGGATGAGTCTCGAGACCACGATCGCGAGGAGCTTGCCTATTACCGCCCGTGGCTATCTGGATATTTCGCGAATTGTCTTGCCTAAGGGCAGCTGGCCGGCTAGCAAGAACTTGGGTGGAGCCTGTGGCTTGAACATAATTGTTGAGGCCGGGAACAATACTCATCTGCGAAGTCGAGCTGGCATTCGTTACGGAATGGTTTCTCTTTTCGGTCATGGATGCAAGCTGGGCAACCATGGGATCTTGAGCAGGAACAACAGCTGGGCCTGAGTGCGGCTGCGTAAGCCGTTGATTGCTAGATCGCTGTGAGCCACCTTCAAGTTGTGGATGAACGTTGTTAGCTGGTACATCTTTGTGCAAAGTCAAGTTCGCGTTGCTTGTCAAAGAAGTACTTTTTTCAATCGCGGATGCAGGCTGGGCAGGGCCAGATATTGGCTGCTGCTGCTGTTGCTGTGAGTTCATCGGTTGCGTATTTGCTTCATCTTGAGGATGAGCACTAGAAGCTTGTACAAATGGCGACGCAGTACGTATGCGCGAGACGAGATGAGATTCGGGAGTATCATGGCGAGAGGAGTAAAAGGTGCTTTCGTCGAAAGTATCACCAATGGATTCAGCATTGGCGTTCAAATTCTCGTCATCAACAGCAGAAGCTGTAGCGGCTTCCACTTTAGCGAGAGCTTTGGCCAGCACATCAGACGAGTCGATCTCTGCAGACGGCTCAGAGATCGCCGCTCTGTCAGCACGGAGTTGTTCAACCTCGTCTTTCAGAGCACGCTCCAGCCGTTCTCTCTGAGCTTGCCACTCGTCTTTGACACGCTGGTCAGACTTTATTTCAGCACGACTCGACTTCAACTCGGGCTCAGCAGCGACTGGAGGCTGACTAGGCACTGCTGGAGCAGACCCATGCTTTTCATGTGTCATGGATTGCGCCTTTGCGCCTGGAACATTTTGCCCCGGGGGCTTTGGATCAGGAGACGCGTTTGAGCTGTGCTGATGAGCGGTCGTGGAATGTTTGCGAGAGATGATAACATCGCGAAGCTGTATAATCTTCTCGTACTGTCCAAGCTCAAATAACTCCTTTTCGGAAAGTTCTCCCGAGCCAAGCCCGCCGCTCGGGACAGTCGACGCTGCTGGTATAGTATGGGCCATGGCTCGTGGCTATGTTCGTTGCCACTCTTCCAGACTTAGATATACAAGTGCGTATGCGCCTTGGCGTTCGCAGGGATAATGACGGATGGATCACGCGCAAGATTTCAACTCGTCAAGGAAGTTTTAAACAAGCTTGCCATGATGTATCTTGGGAGGCAATCTCGTCGATGGAATCCCTTGTGGTCGTGGGGGTACATACAAATGATGGTAACGTGACAAGCCAATTTGGTGAGAATGAAAAGGGATTTAGCGAAGAAGGCGGTGTGGGCCTCGGGCAGAAATTTGCGCCAACAATTAGCCCGGTTGAAAAATGGTGGGGCAAAAGTTTACATTCCAATGAGGCATCATCTGGACAGAGAGGAAGTACATATCATATATCCCTACTTGCTACAGTGATTTTTGCAGCAGTAGAACACTGTAGACGTGATGCCCTGGGCAATTCACCTGAGCTCAGAGAAGAAGAAGAAAAGAAAACACTGGAAATCGTCAAAGGCCTGCGAGTATTGCACGTGTCATCGTAGTAACGTGGTACTAGACAGCTCATGCTGCTGTACATTGCCACGCTCAGAACGGTAAAGTCTGTCATTTTGCCCATGAACTTGTTGGCTGGGTAATACATAGCTGTTGTCAAGTTGTATAAAAGCCAGCTAGGATTTTATTCTTTCACGATCCTGTCGCCACGAAGACCAGACGCGATTGCCGTTGCATTTCAACCCACTCCATCATTCAATTACGTCATACCGTCCCTTGTCGTGCTTTACAACGCTGTTCATCTATTCACAGCAACATGATTGTGATCAGTGAAACCTCGGCTGGCAAGCCAGTGCTTTTCTTGTAAGCCTGCCTATTGTAATATACTCCCCGCGCGCTTTTCTATCCTTTTGCTGCATGGAAAATGATGGAGAAGCTCACACGGACACACACATTCTCAGTGATGTCGACAACTGTCTCTACTCGCCAAGTCAGTGGCAAGCCCCAAGATCCGGAACCCCAATGGCGGGAGGCATCATCACTAATTGCTACATCAAGGCACCAAGGTTCAGGATTTGATGGTGGATCTCATCGACCAATACTTCGCCAAGCATCTCGAGCTCCCCTGGGATGAGGCCGTCCGGCTTCACAAGGAGTACTACACAAACTATGGGCTTGCCATAGAGGGCCTCGTGCGTCACCACCAGATTGATCCCTTGGCGTACAATGCCGAGGTCGACGATGCTTTGCCCCTGCAGGACATCATCAAGCCCGATGCGGAGCTGAGGAGACTGCTCCAAGATATAGACAGGTCCAAGGTCAAGGTCTGGCTGTTCACCAACGCCTATGCCACACATGCCAAGAGAGTGATCCGGTTACTCGGGGTTGAAGACATGTTTGATGGACTCACGTTTTGCGACTATTCCTCGAGGCCGTTGATATGCAAGCCTGATCCGAAGATGTATCAGAAGGCAATGCAGGAAGCTGGTGTCAGCGACGTCAAGGACTGTTTCTTCGTCGGTAAGTAAAAAGGAAGACGCGCGCGGTTGCGGACTTGACCCCGCCCTCTAACAACTACAGATGATTCGTATCTCAATTGCACCAAGGCGACGGATTTTGGCTGGACCGCCGCCCATCTCATCGAAGAAAGCAGCCCTTTGCCCGATAAGCAAGCATCACAATATCAAATACGTCATCTAAGGGAGTTGCGGGATATATACCCGCAGTTCTTTAAATCTTCGTCTGCCTGATGATTTCTTGATTTCTCAAATTGCCAGGCCACCATAAGCCCACTTGTGCACTTGTACTTACGATTGGAGAAGAAGTTCCTTGTTATATTTTGGAAGAAGCAGCTACGGCTATAGATACGTCTCGATGTAAATGAATCGAAGCTATACAACGTTTGATGCCACGTGTCGTATAGTGTCAAGAAGTTGCGTTGCGTAATGTTGAGTCCGAGCCACGAGCGTAGCATGATGTAGACACAGTGCTCGCAAAATAATACCATAACTCCGCGCTATGCCGTGATAAAGCAAACATTCAAACCCAAAAAACAAACGCGGTCACGCTTTGTAGCATCACGGTCGCCGAACACTGCGAATGACAGTATCCAACTGCCCCAGTATCTGATCCCTCTCCTTCAGCGCCTCCAGCCTCTGGGCCTCCGCAGCTTTCAGATCCTCTTCCAGGTCCTTGATACTCCGCTCCTGGTCATTCTCGCTGTTATCGAGGCCGGGCAGGTTGCAGATGAGCACTTCGATCTGCTGTTCCTTGATGATGAGGTCCCGCGCCAGCTCTGTAAGCCCCGCGGCGAACTCATCGGGAGGGAGCGAGTCTACTTTTCTCAAAGTATTAGCGGATGCTTTCGCAGGTAGATCATTTTGGGCACGGAGATCCGGCACGTACCTTCTTTTTGGCGCCGGTCATGTTTGGAATGCCGGATCTTGTCGTTGGGTCCCAAGGGTTGGAGGTCGTGCCTCATGTGTACGAAGTGCAGGGATGCGACGAACTGTTGCGCAAACTTTTGTTTGAAGAGTCAAAGTCAGCCAGCGACCTTTGCTGTCGGAAATGGGGAATCGCTACCTGATCCACTGCATCTTGCAGCTGCGTGAGTCTATCGCCCATTCTGCTGCTTCTGGTACTTGTCGCGGGTGCTTGTTGGGGGCTGCTGTCGCGGGCTCGGAAGCAATGAGCATCGGGATCAGACACGCCCGCGGACTGGCGAGGGAGGTCAAGGTGAGATCACGGATTCTAACAATACTGCAGATCATCACACTGTGCTGTTGCCTCGCACGGTCTTATTCGGGGAATGGCGAACTTTGAGACAAAGACGAACAACTTTTGCCAAGGATTGGTCGGTGCATTTTGCGGCATTCGGCGGGCAATCGCCGGGATGGCAGGGGACCAGGCACCGGATCCACAACGCTCACGCCCAGCGGCCATGTCGGGTTGAATTGAAGTTGACACCTTGTTGTTATGTACATGTTAGTGAATCGACGTTTTGCGGCCGCATCCTCCGCTTTTTGCTCCGGCCATCTGCTTCCACCAGACAGCAGCATCGCCGTGGCATCACACTTTGCACCTTGGCATCGACGAACCAATCTTTCCCAGTAGAGCGCGCAGTGCTTCTCGATTGTATTCGCCCGCATCATCAACGGAGACTCGCACATCTCAACTCCCGAACTTGCAATGTCGGCGCCGCCCAATGGCCCGGAGGGAGGCTTCCCCATGCCTATGCCCATGGGAGGGCAGCGTCCCACGCCCGAGCAGATTGCCGAAATTCAGCGACGCATTGCGGAAGAGGCAGCCAAGGCTGGCATGTCGGTGCCCGAGTTCGTTGAACAGATGAAGAGGCAAGCCATGGAGCAGCAGCGGATGCAGATGATGCAGCAATCTGCAGGCGGACATGTCCACGGAGAGGGATGCAATCACGACCACGAACACGGCCATGGCCATAACCATTCTCATGGGCCGCAAGGACAGGCTCAACCGATTATTCCCGGTCCTCCCAACCCCAAGGCTCTCGCTCTGGCTGGCTTCCTCAAGAAGCAAGACCTCAAGCTGCGGACCAGTATTCTGAACGGCGAGCGAAAAGACATGTTCAAGGGTACGAACTCGAGTCCTTGTATCTCCTTTATACATCCATCCCGTAACCTTTTCACACTACGCTGACACTTTTTCTTTTCCGACAGTCAAGCGTGCAATGCGTGCGTTGCAATCGCCTGCCTATGAAAAGGCGCGCAAGAAGAACCCGCTGCTGCCCGAAATCACCGACCGAGCATCCCTCGAGAACACGTTCAAGCTGCTACCGCTGAGCGTGCTTGCCCTTCGGGTCAGCAAGATCGAACCCGAGGCGGGACCCAATGGCAAGAAGGCCAAACGTGTCAAGGGCCAGTGGAGCGTGCGCATCGAGCAGCAGCAAGATGCCGGGGACGAAATGTACTATGTTTGGCTCTACGAAGGCAGCCAGGTCAAGCGACAAGTATACGCGGCTCTTGCTCTCGTTCTCATCTTCATTGTTGTGCTGTACCCGCTGTGGCCCTTGGCGCTGCGTCAATGCGTCTTTTACGGCAGTTGGGGTCTACTAGGCTTGCTGGCGCTATTTTTCGTCATGGCCATTTTCCGAGTTATTCTCTTTTCCATCACATACTTTGCCGTTCCGCCTGGTCTCTGGCTGTATCCGAACTTGTGGGAAGATGTCTCCTTCATGGACAGTTTCCGTCCTGTGTGGGCATGGCACGAGGTAAGATGACTCGAAAATGCCCCTGTTCCTTTTGTCCAACAGAGGCACGCTCGGAGCAAGGAGCGAATCCCAGATTCGTTCCTAAACAAAGTTCACCTCAACTGACACCTCCGTAGTCTGCCTCGGAAAAGAAGAAGAAGAAGAAGCTCAAGTCTTCTTCCCGATCCGTCGCCACCAACGCCACCTTTGCTGCCGCCACCGGCCAGGTCGCCCCCACGACTGCCACCACTACTGGCACAGACACGCAGATCAACACGGGCAGTATACAGCAGCGGCAGTACGTGGCTCCGAATGTAGAAGAGCTAGGAGATGATGAATGAGAGGAAAGTCAAGTCGGCTGAAAGGTCACGACCGTGTACGGGCGGTCAATATGTATTGCTTCAAGATTTGTACACCCATTCCATGGCGTTTTGAGGGTAAAGAGTGACGTGGATGGAAGGATCTGAGCGGGGGTCCGAGTCGAGGGGATGTTTACGCCATGTAAGGACAACTACCCGAGACAGACATGAAGCGAGCAAATTGGGTTTAGCATTCCGTCAGAACCTGCCTTGTGTGCATGTACATGTCTTATGCATGGTGTCATAGTCAAGGACTGCCGAATTTCACGAGTCTGAATTCACGTGGAGCCAAGCTGTCAAGTGTGAACTACCTTACCTACCTCTATAAGAAAGAGGAACCTCCCTTACTTTGGGCGTCTTGTCCGACCACTTCCCACAAACCTATTCCTCAACTCTACTTCTCACTCCCCTCACTCCGCTCAAGATATCTCACCGCGCCGTCCGCCATCGCACACGTCGTCAGCCGGCCCCCCGCCTCCCCCGCATGCACCCTCCTGCCCTCTCCGCGCTGCGGCCTCCCCCGCACATGAAAGTAGTACCAAATCTCGTTCAAGTCCGTGCGACCGCTATCCAGAGAACCCCTTCCACGAAGCGTCTCGTTGAACCGCGGGCCCCCGCAGCCTATAAAAGCCGGGGGGTGGTGCTGGCCGTTGGATGTCTGCGTCAGGGCGGCTTGAATGTCGGCGTAGGTATAGGAAGTAGTGTTGGAGGGCTGGATGCCTGCGTCGAGGAGCCACTGGAAGGTGGGAAGGGTGCCGTGCCAGCGGAGAACGGTTTCGAAGAAGGTGAAGAGGTCGTGGTGGGAAGATGAGTTGGGGGGCTGGGGAGTGTTAGTACAAGAGAAGAACGAGGGTGAGGGGGGTTGAATATGCTGGGGGAGATGTTGAGGCTGTTGAGAGACTCGAATATGGGGTTTCGTGTCTCTTTTTTTTTTTTTTTTTTTTCCGC
>SRPQ01000625.1:0-14014 GCA_018360075.1 Claviceps cyperi
GAGGTGATGGCGTTGAGGCCGCGGTAGTCGACACAAAAACGTAGACCACCGCCAGAGGCTTGCGCGCGAACAGCACCGGTGAGCTGGCGGGAGGCGGAGGCACGGATCCAGCCCTTGTCAAGGAGGTCCGTGAGAGTGGCTCGGAGTACAAGGAGTTCTTCGTGGGACATATCGTAGAGCGGGCCGTGTGGCGGTCGGAGGTCTTTCCCTTTCTCGTCTTTTTCGAGGGGGATGTGCATATCGAAACCAGGGCGTTGGGGTGGGAGGTTCACGCCGGGAGGGTCCTCAAGGAAGGCAGGGGCGTTCTCGGGGAGGATTTGAGGCGGCAGCTTGGCGCGGATCTCCGTGAGAGTCATGGGTTGCTTGGACTCGGCGAGCTTGTCCAGGGCCTTGTTGATATCGGAGATGCTGACTGAGCAGAGCTGCATCACTTCCTCGCGACGATGTGCGCGCTCTGCGAGGGCCTTGAAAAGCCGCGCAGAAACGACGGTTTGCACGGCGGACCTGTTCATCCAGCCCGCCTCGCGAACGTTGATGCGAGTATGGCCATTACCGATGCGGAGTAGGCGTTTCCCTGCTTTGTAGACGACGTGGTTGGCCTCAGCCCAGCCCTTGCCGAGTAAACGGTCGTAGTGAAGATCCTTGATCACGTAGCCGAAGATACGCTCACGGGGACCATTGATATCCAGGTAGAGGTAAGTGATTGAGTCGATGGGGTGTGGATGGGATGCGTGGGAGATGGTGGCGTTTCACGAGGGAATCACTGATTGCTGTGTACGGGAGACATCCAGTATCAAACAGAGCTGGAATCACGAAGTGGTTTGTCGATCAGACAGTCTACTTCGTGATCCCAGCTCTGTTTGATACTGGATGTCTCCCGTACACAGCAATCAGTGATTCCCTCGTGAAACGCCACCATCTCCCACGCATCCCAGTCGAATCCCGCGACCTCGAACTCGCTAAGGACGACACCCATCCACACCCCATCGATTCCATAACGTACCTCAACCTCGACATCAATGGCCGCCGTGAGCGTATCTTCGGCTACGTGATCAAGGATCTTCACTACGACCTTATACTCGGCAAGGGCTGGGCTGAGGGGGGGCAGCGGGTTTTGGCGGGCGGGCGCGAGGCCGGTGATGGGGGTGGCGGTCGTGAGAATTATGCGGACATGGCCTGGGAGGGTGAGAGACCAAATCCATTGCCCATATGTCAATGCCAGCGGAACTTGCAGAACCCGGGCTCATAACCTGTTGAGCAATTTGGGGGGCATAATGGTGGTGTATATTTGACTAAATTCTCAATAATGTGTAGTTACTCAATTGCGGAAGAGGTCTTACCAGTCCTTGGAATAAACTTTCTTTTTGCTACATGTCTCAAGTCTGTCGTCACGGTGCAGTTGCGAAGAAGCTTCATGAATCTTGGCTTTCGAGGGATGAAAGGGAGCTAATCTAGATATCACTTCAGCAAGGGCTTTGGCTGCGAATTTCGATGTAAACTGGGGCATACTTGTCTTCGCATTGCCAGAGAGAATGAGTGCGAACAAGATCGTTGAGGCTGTGAATGTCGTCAAAATACGATGTCAAATCAACGTCAAACCGTTGGTCGCATAGGATGTTATCGCCGGTTTTGATGAACCTTCTTTTCCATGGAAAAATCGAGCGTTTTGATCGAGTACAGCGCCGCGGTCTCTGGCTCTTTGACCACAGTTACTGACTCTGACTCGATGCCAGCTAACTCGGCTGCCTAAATGGATTCTCGGATCAGTGGTTAGCAATAGCTTTCAACTAGCATACTCGAACCCGCAAACTAACCTGAAGTGTGACATTTTTTGCGGCGTCAGACCATGCAGCAGAAACTGAAAGAATGGGTCAAATTATATATCAGCAATCAACAAAGAGCGATTTGATAAACTAGCTGCTTTGAGCTCACCTGAGAGGACAAATTCTTTCTGGCAAATGTCCACGTACGCTTCTGGTACAGTTGTGGAAATCTCCCCCAGCGCATGCTCATAAATTGCCCTAATAAAGTCGGCTGCAATTTCCACTGGCTTTTTAGGTAGAGACTCGAGTCGCTTCCTGGTGTTCTTGGCCGACAGGTACAGCGGCCTCTCCTGTTCTGGATCGAGAAGTAACTTGATGGTAACTATGCCGCCGCGTGCTTTGTTGGCAGAGGCACCCCATCTGAAGCCTTTGGGCTCGTCTTCGCTGTACTCTTTATCACCGTTGGAATCTTGGGAGCAAGAATGCTACGGTTTCCTGGAAGGCATGTAAGCGATGAGAGCATATACGTGAAAGATATGGAGCCTTACCAGGCCACTTCATGATAGCAACGGGCTTGGCATCTGTCTGGTTGGCGAAGCAATATGCCACTCTTGTGTTTTCCTCCCGCTCACCAGCGGCAAATAGCCGATTGTGTTCCCTGTGACGGTTTGTTCAATTTGTACCGGAGGTGCGTATTACGATTGCGAGAGACTTCGGTAAGAATTGATGTCAGATGAGTGAACGAGAAAAGTGGAAGAAGGAGATTGCAGAGAGATCAGCGCGAATCGTTGTTCGAGAACTTTTGACTCGTTTCTCAGAGATGCACTTGGCATTTTCTCTGAAGCAGAGGGTGCTGAAAATCACAGGGGCAACAGTAAATCCACAGCGGCAGCGGGCTGCATCACACGTTTTTGTGAGTAAATCGAACATATATTCATTGGGACGTGTTTCAACCAGAAACGGATTGAGCTGCTTGATGCGTTTGTCCGATGCATGTTTTTTCATACATAAATCGGAGCAAACGCAGCATCGTGGAACAAACGAAGCCTCTTTGAAGCAAGCGAGTTGCTGAGTAACAGTAACTAACTGACTCAGTTCTACCCGGGGTAGTCAACAGACTGGGAAATTCACACTAGCAGTCGTGAGTATTTTGATCCCGAGGTTTTCTTCCCAAGCCTTTTCCTATACTTCATTTTCCTATAGTTAGAAAAGCAAAGCAGCTCAATGACAAGTTATTTGAACTACATCGTGGTCGCCGTGAGCCGCCTCCCGATTCCCAGTTTTCCAACGGCAGATCAATCTCAACGCGCTTCGCGTGAAGAAGATACCGAAACCATGTCTGTCCGCAATCGAGCGCCTGACAGGCGCCTAATCGACCTCGAAAATGAACTTCAGCGAATTAGACAGTCTATGGATTCTCTTCCCACTCTAATTTGCAAGAAAATCATGGGGGTATGGGAGTACATTACTTGGTTCGATAGCAGCTGGGAACCCTAAGAGCTAACATCCGCTGCTTTCTAGCTACGTACCGGAAGCAAAAAAAAACTCGAAGACAAGACTTTGGAAGCAGACACACTCGAGGCGAGAGTGCAGTCTTTGGAGACGCAAATTCTGAAAGAGAGGGCAAAAGCAAGGGACAGAGTCGCTGGACTAACCATGTCGATGCAACAACTTGAAGAAGAAAAGGCAAAGCTTCGGGAGGTGATTCTAGGCAACTCAGTGAAACAAAAGATATCCGATGAAGATATCAAGCAGCGTTTTGCCAATCTTCGGCAGCAAATCCAGGCACTTGTCAACAGTCGCGCATACGATCTACAGAAGCGGCTATACGACGTGCGAAGCCCGATATGTAATTTTGAAGCACAGTGGGACCTGTTCGGCCCAGCAGACCGCGTATTTCACACGAGGGCCGTGGTTTATAGCATCATTCACCGTCACATTCTCAGTAGAGATATCTTTGGCCTCGAAGAGTCTCTTCTTTCACGTGAACACCATCGGGAGATGCAACTTGATCACGCCCTGGGCGATTTCGAGGGTCTTCTGAGGGAAAATCAAGGTGCGTTAGCATGATTGCTCTTATTTCGGCGCCAACGCTAACGTACCAATAGTCAAGGAGACGTTTATCTCCGACTGGAGACTCGCAACTTTGAAATGCGTTGACACCTTCAGGCCTGCGTCGAGAGACAGATCTGCTGCTGGCGATGACATCTGGAACGCTCTTGAAGCCTTGGTCAGAGATGGGCAAGACTCGTCAAAACTTCTCTCAGAAATCCGTCAACTGTGTGACAATGCCTTTGCTTTGCGGCTTTTGACTAGACAAGCCGACGACCGATATCATTTTGAGATTCCCGAAGTTGGGATAGAATACGACCCGGAAAAAGGGTCCGTAGAAGCCTACGGAGTTATCGGTGGCGGCGAGGAGTCTAACATAATCGCCATTCCCGTCTACGGCGCGTTGATTAAGTATACTGTGAACGGAGACACTGAGATTCCTTGTGTCCTCGAACCTGCTCAGGTGGTGGTGCAAGCCAAGAGGAGTAAAAGCCGTCTTACGCCACAAATGATCTCTTGACCGATTCGATTGAAACGGATTGGCGGATCTGAGGAATGAACCTGGACTGGAAAAAGATGAGTTAGGGGCGCAACTCGTCTTGACCGTTGACGGTGCACTGTATTTCTTGAGTTTTATCGGTAGCGTAGTAATCAGACAAGACACGTAAAATTGGCAGAATATTAACTCCGTGAACCGAGGAAAGTCTTTTCTTGGTAAAGGAGAGCTTCCAACCGGCGCCGGGCTGGGGCTCCGGGAGAGCGCAGCAGGCCGCGGGCAGGAGTGAATGTCCCTACACTTGGCTCCTAATGTACAGAACAAACAGATCAAAGAAAACAAACAAAAGACAAAACAGGGTGTCATTCAAACACACTAAAAGCAACACAGAAGCAGACTTAGTGCTCTTCATCACATCCTTTGTCTGCACCCGGCGCGTAGGCGGTCCACGTATGAGAACGAGAGCACCTCTGTGATGGATTATTCCTCCGGAGAAATCGTTTTCAGGAAGAAAACACTCATCGCAAAGGACAACGGCGACAACGCATTGCCCTTCATCATAGCCTTTATAAACTACGCCATCGTCTACTGCGGCATCCCTCTTCGGCGTGCAGCATGAGGACGTGGATTTCGCCCAGCTCAGCTTCCCGAGCTATATCGCGGAGCAGGCCGAGACTTTCGCCTGGGAATCCTGCCTGTCTCGGGTACGCGATGAGACGTAAGAACGGCATCAGAGACACCAGACGATGCCGTGGTTTATGAAGGCTGTGTGAAGGGCAACAGATGGTCGCCGTAGTGCCGTAGTCCTTCGCGGTGAATGTTTTCTCCCGGGAACTGATTTTCCTGCATGCTCACTCCATCACGGAGGTGCATTCGTTCTCATAAGTGGAACTCTCACGCGTCGGGTTCCGATGGAGGAGGTTCAGCGGCTCGAACTTGCCGGAGCGGACTTCGTTCACGTTTTCGGCGGCCACGTCTCCGAGGTCCCGGGGGATGACGCCGAAGATTGGTTGGCTGCGGGTTACGCATCGTCGCCTCCGCCTGGGCCACGGTGAGCTGAGCCTGGGATTCTTGGCGTTCAACCTGTTGGAGATCGATGGATGGAGCGACTCAGCGAGTCCGATGGGGGGTGCTGGCCTGGCGCGTTTCTGGAGGAGCGTGTGGCTCGGCCGGAAGCACGTTTGGCTCTGGGGGAGCGCGTGTGGCTCTGGTAGAGGTGCAAGTGAACTTGTGAGGGCATCATTGAGATTGTTTTCTCGGGTGGCGATGGAGGTGGACGGGAAAATGATGAGCGAGCTTGGTCTCTACGATCCGTTCTAAGTGTTGTGAAGAGGAGAAGTTGCGTGGTCACTGGTCAGTGGTGCTCCGCCATAAGAACTTCCAAGTTCCAACAAGTACCAAAGCAAGAATAACTCAGTTCAAGTACGGAGTATGTACACGCTACGGAGTAACTATACATACTATTTTTAAGCTCACAGCCACCACAGATACGCAACACGCACCAGTATCAAAAAAGCACGAGTAGATACTATGTGATTTCATTACATAGCTGCAGTGCAAGAAAAATCATGAAAACCCCTATCGCTAAACTTCAATATCACAATCACCATTTCGCCGCCCTGCCATCCCGTCCCCCATCTACGCGACTCGTCTATCCGTCTCCGCAGACACGCCTCCAGTATCAGGAGTCAAGTAATCTGCATCCTCAGCAGCCTCATACTCGGCGATCAGATCCCCCACCACCTCCCTCGCCTCGTCGAACTCGTTGAGATTTTCTGAAAACGGCGCCGTCTTCTTGTAGCTTTCCATAAAGGCGTTTCTTTTCCGCATACCATCGTATTGTTTGACGATGCGTTTAAATAGCTGTATGTGGCAGAAGGTTAAGAAGAGGGATGACGAGTTAGCAAAAGATGCAAAGACTTGAAATGTGTGTGGCATGACATTGGGTCGGAGACAAGGACACACGTACTGTTGCAATGCTGGTGTGATTCGCAAGCATGAGACCACTGACTCGATGGCTCATGGGGATATAGGGACTTCTCTTGGTCAGGGCGACCTGGATGCTGGCAGGGCCCCAGGGGATGAATGTCGCGAGACGACGTTCCCGGATACGCAGCAGACTCTTGTGCACGTCCGTGGGGTCGACTTCGCCCTGGATGACGTTGAGAATGGAGATGTAGCAGCTCTTCTTGCCCGGGACGGTGGACACCATGCGGTTCTTGGGCTGGAGCAGCCGCCTCATGACGTCGAGAACGGTGGTCTTGCGCACTGTCTTGGCCTGCTCGACCTGATCTCCGGTGAAGGGGGTATATGCCGTCATGAGGAAGTGGCACCTTGGTGTCGGGATGAGGGATGCCAGGATGCTGACAAGATCGTTGTGCATGTACCCGGGGTATCGCAGAGTAGTTGTGCTAGCCGACATGACGGTCGCGACCTAGTTGCAATGTTAGACGTGGGAATTTGTGTGTCGGTGTTGAAACGATGGGAAGAGAATGGCCCCAGAAGTAAACCATATCTGTGAATCAAAGGATTAAACATACCAGCTGATTCGTCTGCTGGAAACTTGGCTCCTGCACATGCAACCGATCCGCAGCAATATGGCTCAACGCGCCGTTGTCTAGAACCACGACCGAGTCCGCATTCTGCACCAACCTCCGCATCGATAGCACGCTATTATACGGGTGCACAACCACATCGCCCGAGTTCGTCGTATCCGGAAACACAGAATACGTCTGTATAATCTTTTTGGGGAACCGATCGTTCAGTCGCTCGAGCAGAAAGCTGCCCAGACCCGATCCCGTTCCGCCGGCAATAGAGTGTAGCATCATGAACCCTTCGAGAGAGTCACTGCCGTCGGCCTCACGGTCAATCATTTCCATGATGTCCTCGCAGACGGCCTCACCGGACTGGTAGCCATCGCCCCAGTTGTTGGCGGCGCCCATGCCATTTTTACCAACGTAGAAGTTTTCGGGGTTGTAGATGTTTTTGTAGGGGCCGTTTTGGATGCCGTTGATGACCTGTGGAAGAACGACAAGGGTGTGTTAGCTTGTGTCGTAATGGCATGCGAGAAACACAATAAGGTGTTAAGAATCCAAGCTTCGGTTCGGTTCGGGGCGGAAGAACGCACTCGAGGCTCCAGGTCTATGAGAATCGCTCGTGGTATATATCTCGTATCGTCGCTCTGGTAGTAAAACACGTCCTTGCGATCGCCTCCCTCGGTGGCAAAGTCTTCGAGATTGCCATCTTGGCTAATGCCATGCTCCAAGCAGAGCTGCTGCCAGAACTGGCTTCCAACTGCGAAACACGGATGTCAGCATACAAGTCAATCCGCTAGCGATATCACATGAGGAGCGAATAGTCTTCAGCCCGGATGGCGTCAGATGTCCAATTGGAGATACGTACTGCTGTTGCCGCACTGCCCAGCCTGGATCGTGATAATCTCTCTGCGCAAGCACGAGGGCGTCAGCAATCAACCGTCGCGACGAGCAATGGGGAGATCCGCAAGCGTTGACAAGCACATACCGAGGCATACTAGTGGCTAGTCTGAGTGCAAACTGGGATGCCCGTTGAGCATCTGGAGAGAAAAGTGATGAGGGAACAGCTTGAGCTCTCCTTGCGTCAGGTCCAAGACGCGATGACTAGCAGACGCGAAGTGCGTCACGCAACGCAAAGCATGTGCTGCGCGTGTCCACTTGGAATTTCCTCGCCCCGCCCCCGCGTTTCCAACGGAACCTTTGTGATGGCGAACCTCCATCGCGGAACTTAAGTAGATCTCTAACATGAACTAACGTTACATAGTAGATTACCATCGCAGTCTGTTGTCTTGTACACATCGTAAGAACCGCGCAACAATACGCCCGCTGGATATACTGATAAGCAATAAGAAGTACGGTGACAACTTTCCAAACACAAGGAGAATACGTGTTTTCTCGATTCTTGATGTTGTGACAGTATCACAGGACACCCCCTGCCTCGATCGGAATAAACTCGCCTGCCACGCGACGAGTTCGAATCGATAGTACGTATGTGCTTCGATTGCGTGCCTCCGAAGAGGAACTGCGTTATCAAATCGGCGCGCCAAGCAATAATGGCTGGTAGTTGTCTTTGTAGCAACGCCGTGAAATCACATCTCGAACGCTAGCCCTGCCACAACACTTGAGAAGAATCAAGATAGCAAGGACACCGTATGGCGTGCTCGTCCTGATCGTCTCGTCCTGTTTGACTGTCTCTCGTCTTGTTCATCTCTCGTTGAAATAGCCTCTCATTCTGTTCATCTCTCGTCCCCTTCAATGCTGCGTCTACTGTACACAGACATGGCCATGCATGCCAGAACCAGTTATGTACAACGTTGATGCAAACAGTACCAAGCACAAACAATCTGATGTCAACATCGTTGGCGAGTGAGTTGAAAATGCAGACAAGCGTAAACAAGATCCAAGCAAATGCAAACAAGTAAACGCCAACGCTGCACGCACACAATGCAGCACACAGCACAGCAAGACACAAAACACCGAGCCATGAGCATGGCTGGTTCTAGGTACAGCACCAGCAACACCCTCCATCTTTCCTTTCTCTCCTTCCCACATCTTGTTCACACGTCCCGCAAAGTAGGTAAGAAATACAACCGACAATCTGATATTCGATAACCTCACAATCCGATACCCCAGCATACCCATTTCGCCATTCTCTTCATGCAAAGCTAGCCTAAAAGGCAACAGAAGACAAAAACGCCCCAAAACAAAAAGCTCATCAACAATATGCCGCATTTCCATACTTCCGCAATCCTACAGTTCCAAACTCCAACAATCCTACAGCGTTAAATTTCCACAATCCTGCAACACCGCAATTCCAGTCTGATTTTTTTTGCCAATACACTTCAACCCTTCCACACGCAACCCATCACGCAGTCTCATTACACTTCTTATTCTCCTCCATCACCTCCGCAAGTCCCTTGGCCAACTCTCTCTTCTTCACTTGAATCATCCACGTCTCCAACCCCGTTCCATCTTCATTCGCCGTCGCCAGCCTCACATACTTGTCCTGACCCTCGTACTTCAAATTCGGCAGCAATGCCCGGTTCAGAGCCACATGTCCGCGCGGTTCCGTCCGTAAGAGCAATCGCACTAACTTCGTCTCCTTGTTCTGGAGGAGACGTAGCTGTCCTATGCCCTGGACGGCCCATGGGCTCTTCACCTTAGCTGCTGCTGCTCCGTCCTTGTCATCCGACTTGTCAGAAGCAGTTTCAAATTTGAGGACCTTGGCTCGGACTTCGTGAAGGACTTCTTCGTTCTCATCTGCAGCATCCACCAGATTCACCTGTTCTTCCTCCTCACCATCTTCACCAGTCGATTGGCCGTCGTGTACGCTGTCTGCTTGCGCCGAGGCCTCGGGGGTCCCTGCAACGGGAGTTGAGCCTAGGCTGGAGCCGCCGGGGAAGCTAGTGCCACCGGGCGAATGTAGGGAAGAATCTAAACCCGACGCTTTAGCGGCGCGATTTTCCGCCCGGGAAACGGAGACTTACCGGTCCCGGTGGTGGAAGATTCACCAAGGAGCGGCTGGAGGTTCGAGACCGACGCAACTGATCTGGGACCAAGCACCGAGCTCGTCTCCTCCACCGCTGCAGAATTTTCAGACATGCTGCTGAAACTAAAAGAAGGGGGTTGCGCGGGGTCCGCTCCCGTCACCGGAGCGCTGCTAAACACGGCAGAGCTGCCAAACACTGGAGCATTGGTCACGTTGCTCCCGAACTTGAATGGCGAAACAGGTCTCGACGGAGCGACAGGTGCGCCACCAAAGGAAAATGAGCTACTGGCGGAGGGAGCAGCAGCAGGTGCCGCCGCATCGGCTCCGCCACTGGCAAAGGAGAATGGATTGTTGAAAGAAGTAGAAGGTGTCGTCGTAGTTGCCGCCGCCGTGGGAGCGCCTTTGCCAAAACCAAAGCTCAAGGAGTTAGAGCCCAGTGCCGTGTTTGAGGATCCGCCAAAGATGTTCACAGTCGATCCAGTAGGTTGACTGCCTGCACCACCAAAGGAGGTTGAAGATCCAAAAACACCCGTTGGCGCTGCAGGTTGGCTGCTTGCACCACCAAAGGGGGTTGTAGAGCCAAAGATATGCTTGGTGGGCGCGGCAGGCTTTTTGCTTTCCTCGCCAAAGGAGGATCCGGGTCGAGTGCTTCCCTCGCCGAAAGATGGAGCTCCAAAGGTATGCTTAGCCGGCGATGTAGGCTGGCTACTTCCGCTACCAAACGAAGATGAAGCTCCAAAGACAGGCTTGGTCGTCAATTTGGGTTGACTACTTTCCCCACCACCGAAGGAAGACGCAGCCCCAAAGACATGTTGAGTCGTCGATTTGGGCTTGCTGCTTTCCCCACCAAACGAGGACGTTGGCTGGCTACCAAACGAAGAAGCTCCGAAACTACTCGTCGCCGGCGCCGAGGCTGCCATCGTACTGCTTCCACTCCCAAAGTTAAACATGGGTGGCGCATCATCGATGGCGCTGCTCTTCAAGGCACTCTGGGCGGGTGTCGAAAAATCAAACTGCTTCATCGAACTACCAAACGGGGGCATACCCGCTGACGTAGCCGCAGCAACTGGAGCAGCGGCAGAACCAGAAGGAGAATCAGGAGCACCAAACGGCTTCGAGGCAGCTGGGGGAGCCACCGTCGTACCCGTAGAGCCAAACCCGAACGACAGCTTCGGCGCGTCCGCCGCTGCTGTCACGGGTTGTGGCTGCTGAGCTGGTGTCGATTCTCTACTTTCAAAGAGGCTGCTCGCCGTGCTGGTAGAGGGCTTGGAGTCAAACGAGGTCGTCTGGTCGGCGGTGCTTGTGTCAGGCGCGGGTTTCGATGCGCCGACACCGCCAAACACAGATGTGGCGGTGGAAGTTCCGGTAGTGCTGTAGGAGGCTCCGCTGGTGGGTGCCTGGTACGTCTCAGCCGCCTTGTTTCCGAACAGGAAAGACGGAGGTGGCGGCGCACTCGCGGCACTAGGTCCGGCTTCGGGGCTGGCGGACGAAGCAAACGAAGAGCTGCCAAAGACGTGGGAGGCAGAGCTTGCGGGCTGAGAAGAAGCAAACAGATTCGAGCCAAACGCGGACTGCTCTGCAGAAGACTTGGTCTCGAAGCGTGCCTTCTTGGCCGATGGCGAGTCGTTGTCCATGTCCGACTGGTTACCGTGCTTTCCGACCGCCTGATCAGCAGCTGCTCTAGCAGAGCCGCCATCTCCGGTGAAGGATGCCCCCTGCGAAGAAGCACCAAAGCTTCCAGACGACGCGGACGACTTGGGAGTGGCGCCCACGTTGCCGAAGGGTGAGGATGTCGAAGCCAATGCCGATGCCGATGCCGATGGTGCAAATTTGATGGGCGTTTTGGTAGGATTCCACGTCTGATCAGCGACAGCAGAAGCTTGGAAAGGTTTGGCTTGCGACCCTGCTGGAAATGCAGGCTCGGCCTCAGCCTTTGCCTTTTCTCCCGCGTCTGCCTGCGATCCTTGGGCCCCAGCTTGTTCAACGCCCTCCGATGCACTACTGGTCTCTTGGGTGCCCTGTGCAGCATCATCAGCCTGGCCGCCATCCTGTTCCGAGTCCGACTCGCTGTCGGCATCTTCGTCGTTATCGCTGGGCTTGGCAGCGCTGACGTGTGAAGTGTGGCTAAATATATTGATTCCACTTCCACCCGCTGTCGGTGTTCCACCCGCTGTCGGTGTTCCAAAGTTCTCGGGGGTAGTCGCACTTGAAAAAATATTGTGCGCCGAGTGGCTGCTCGAGCCGAACGCGCTCAACTCCGCGCCAGTGGCAGACTTTGCGGGGGTAGCAGCAGCAGACTGGTTGACTACCCTTTCGAAAAAAGACTTGGAAGAGGATGGCGTCGACTTTTGTATCTTGGCTGGTGAAGGTGAATATTCGCCACCAGAAGCCTTCCTCTTATTCTTGCCTGTAGGAGTAGAGGCAAAGGTGGCAGACTTGGTGACCCGTGCTTCGGTAGCGCGACGCTTCCCCTTTGTGGAAGAAGGGGCCAACGAATCGTCGTCGTCAGTTGCCTTGCGCTTCTTGGACTTTGTTTTCGAAGGCGTCAGTGTTGCTTCTTCTTCTTCTTCTTCTTCTTCGTCTTCTTCGTCTTCTGGGTCTGGCAGGCCGTGCTCTCGTCGCCACCTCTTCAGGACATCCTTGGATGGCTTGACCTTTCGAAACTCATATAGACCATATCGTAGCATTAGGAGGCTACGGCTCTTCTCGAATTCCTTTGCGAAGTTGAGGATGTTGAGCGTCCAGTCCTTGCTGTTGAAAATTTCGTCGGCGGAATATTTGAGTCGCCTCAGGTCCAGAATACAGAAGTATTGCCGGCGTTGCTCCTCATCGAGCTCGGGAGGGCAAAGATGTGCCAGAAACTGGTCAGCATAGATGGAGCCCTTGCGATTCCAAGTTTTAGGTATCTTGTCCGTCAGAACCTCGCCAGTCAATTGGGGAGGGGGTGAAGGAATGCGTTTAGTAAACATGGGTTTGCTCTCGAGCGATAAGGTCTGAGGAGTACTTATGGCACGAGGAGTAGCCATTTCTGGAGGAGGACTTATGGCACGAGGAGGAGTGTCGTTGGGCATAGGCCCAAAACGAACTCGTGACGGCCCAGGGGTACTGCGAACGCGCGGCGCACTAAACGGTTTCTTCATGGCGCTTTGCAGGACCCTCGGGGTAAATGTAGCCCCAAAAGGGTTTTTGGCCGGGACAGATGCCCCAAATATGTTACTTGCTGCACCTGTTGAGCTCTGAGTGAAGCGTTTGGGCGTGGTCTCATCGAGCGTTGTCAACGGCGCCCGGCGCGATGAAGGATGGGGAGTGCCAAGCCGCCTGGAAGATGAAGACTTTGGGGACGACAGACCAGCACTGGGACGCTTAGCAACCGGCGACGGAGATCGAGATCGATTCGTCGGCGTGCTCACTGAGCTCGTTGTGCTGTAGTCGAAGTCGGGTACGCTAAAGGTAACCATTTTGTGAGGTTGTTCGGTGATGAGAGGGAGCTGACTCGGGGGCGCGTTGGCACGAAGCGCTGAGGCCCAGATGCTGGAAAAAAAAGGAAGATATTGTTGACGTCTAAAGGCAAATAGCCCGATGAGAATTTGTGAGTTCAAGGGATGCGATGAGTAGTCAAACAAACGTTGAACCGGCCTAGCGCAAGGCAAAAAAAAGTCTTGTTGTGGACAGTTTTGCGTCGAAGCTTCCCTTGAAACTTTTTTAACTGGGGCCAACAGAGGTCGAGGACTCGAGAGAGTCGAAGGAGGATAGGAGAAGGAGGAGGAGGAAGAGCGAGGAAGTGGGAAGAAACTAGGAAACTAGTGCGAAGACACTAAGAGAGGGCCCCTGAAGAAGCCGACACTCAGGCTAGCAACGTTCTTTCTCACGTACGTATAAGTAGTAACTCAGCTTCTCGCGTCTCGCGACCAAGTGAGTCTTTCCTTGGTTGGTCTTGTGGGAATGGGGTGGTCTGGGGAATCTTTGGAGGAGGCGTGTCTCGTCGCAACAATGATGTATGGAAGACAAGGCGCAAACAACAGTACTGTCGCGTGCGCACTTGCGCTGCGCTTTTAGGTGGCGAGCTGTTTTGGGGCAAGTGCGATGCTGGGTCAACTGAAAACGGGGAGAGCAGGAGGGTTGATTGTTTGTTAACAGAACATCCCGGGCCAAGGGCAGCTTTAAAAAAAAAAAAAAAAAA
>SRPQ01000626.1:0-13972 GCA_018360075.1 Claviceps cyperi
TTTTTTCGATGATTCGTGCTATCCAGCGCGGCGCTGCACGTCACGTCGGTTCCGGCCTACAGGAGGCTCCAATTGGCTGGGCGTCTATTTGCGCCGTTTGCGGTCTCCATGCATCATCTAACATCTTACATCTTGGCTTGGCTAGTGCCCAAAGGGGGAAAGGAGCCAAGAAGAAGAGACGTCTCAGACGTCAAATGCTGCAGGGGCATGCACGAACGTGTTGGTCTCGAAGCATGGAAAACGAGAGATTGTTGTCATGTTGTGAATGTCAGAAGTGAAAGTTGAGACTGTTTCCTGGTTTATTACAATGCACACAGTGCTAGGTTTTGAAACAAGGGTCATCGGCAGCGTGCCGATCTACGACCTCAAGGGACAGCTTTAGCCTTTTAGGTACCTTAATGTGCATGGACTAGGTACGTACTGCTGTTATTGTGGGACGTTCAGCGGCGAGAGGACGCGCGTTATCGTCCAATTACTTTATACGAAATTATTAGGTACTACATACTTTATCGCGATTTCGCCCGAGGCATTTCACGCGGCGCAGCTCCTCGCTGTTTCCACTGTTTCCGACTGCGAGATTTCACGGTGTACGTATCTAGGTACCTAAGTAGGTACATACCTACACTAGTACATACCTACACTAGTACATACCTACACTAGTACATACCTACACTAGTACATACCTACACTAGGTACCTAGGTACGTTCACCGTGAGATCTCGCAGTCGGAAACACCTCCACTTTTCGTCGCGACAGCGTCAATTTAGCTTCATCCAAAAAACCAGCCCATCATCTTTGAGCAGCCATGTCTACGCCACCACGCGCCCTTGGAAGCTATTCAAAAACATACGACGCCACGCACTAGGAATCGCGTCTGTTCTGCCTTGGGAAGCAGGCAAATCGGCTAAGCAGGTCGCTGATGACGAGGGAATTCTCCAAAGCCTCGTTCACGGCATCAACAAAACGGTTCACCAAGCAAGATTGGGGGACTTCACCAAAAGGGCGAGGGCCCCCGACCAAGCTAACAAAACACGATTTGCGACGCATCAAGACAAATGTAAACGAAGCACCATTTACCAAGACTAGGGAGCTCAAGGAAAGATGCGCTCCTCATGTTTCTACGGAGACTATTAGACAACACCTCAAGGCAGAGGAACTCGTGCATCGCAGGGCCGCACAACGCCCATATCCCACAGCAGAATATGCCAGTAAAAGGCTTCAATTCGCGCTTGAGCATCGTGACAAGCCGCTTGCGTGATTTCGTCGCGTTTTATGGACGGATGAATGCGCTATTGCGCGCGGCGATGGACAGACCCAGGACTGGGTTTGGCGCCCCGCCGGTCAGAACTGCACCTTGAACTTGTATAGTTATACGATAACTCACGTTCTAACCAAGGGATTGTACTCATTTTAGGCTCAAAAGCAATCGAGTTCGATTACGTACAATCTAGAGTCAAAAAAACTCGACATAGCCTTATGTTTCGGGGTGGAATCCGCTACGGCAATCAGGGTCCTCTCGTCGTCCTCCCGGGGGACCCCGACTCAAAGAAAGGCAGCGTCACAAGCGCGGTTTACCGTGATAACCTTGAAGAATACCTTCCAACCATGCTCAATAGTGACACTATCTTCATGCATGACAATGCGCCGATTCACACTGCCAAAATCGGGAAAGAATGCGTCGATGAGCTAGGGGTGACTCCTCTGGTATGGCCTCCATGCAGCCTCGACCTAAATCGTATTGCGAACCGCTGGTCATGCCTCAAGCAGCAAATTTCCCAAACGTGATCCGAACATGGTGCATAGGAAGAAGTCCCAGGACGCATTGGATCACCTTGAAAAAACTGCGACAAATGTTTGGAATGGATGGGAAATGAAGCTTGTCAACGAGCTTATCGACAGCATGCCTCGCCGTCTTCAGGCTGTGATAGATTCCAAGGGGTGGTATACCAAATGGGTCCAATTTGGCGTTTCGCGTTATTCACTTGGTGGGGCTGTATTTATGTACCTCGACGCATACGGGGGGTTCGGGTAAAAGACTGCGCCGCGGTTCCTCCTCGATGGAGCGGATATCCATGTTACCTTACAGCGAACACTTTATTACAGTGGGATCCGATCATCCGACGAGAGATTTTGGCCATTGCGCTTTATTGTACGGGAGTAAATACTTCACATTGCACACTGGGTATGACAAGTCCATGAAACCAGACCACGTCCCACAGATATCACACGAGAGCTTCTCCATTGTACCGCCTCCCCCCGAAGTCATTGCAGTTGAACGTCTCCAACGTCCTGATCCCGAGGCTTCCAGCTGCTTCCCTAGCAGCATCGGGGGTATCTCGCACTGTTGCATTGCTTATTGGACTTGCCATCACCATCACAGTCAGTTCTGTGTCGAAGATGCAGACGGTGCGAGAGATTCAAGAAATGCTAAAGAGGAAAAGAGGATGGAGATATCTTACTAAGCAGGCAGATCTCCTTTGACAAGCTCCGCAGGAAGAGGTGCAGCATTTGCTAGCGGCGACGGGGGTAGCCACAGCAATCATGCTGACGACGAGGGTGACGAGAGTAGAGATTTGCATGATGAAGTAGATTGGGTGAATCTGTTTGAGCTGGTTGTGATGTTTGTTGGTCTTGTTTCTTTGTGCTTGCTGAGCTGGCGCAGATGTTTGATCAGTCCGAGGTGCCGACGGGAGGCTTTATACTTGAGAATATCGGCTTTCACGTAGCGAGCAAATACGACTTCACTCGAGTCTCGAACGATTCCCATCGGGAGGCTTTTTTGTTTAATTTCCTCATCCTCGGCTTTCCTTTCGAGTCTGCGCGATATGTTCGACGGAGCATCATGTCCTTTGGATACCATGCAAGCGAAGTACTGCAGGGAGCGGCATGCTATGGGCATGTAATTGAATCCTACGCGGCGCTACAGCCTCTGCCAGCCGTTGTTTTGAGTGACTTTTCACGAATTCACTTCACTTCACACAGTGCACAGATTGTCCAGATCTATATGCCGGATGTCCAGTCGAGACAACCCCAACGTGAGTGCGTTTTGCTGAAAGCATTATTCTTCGCCTTTCTTATCTCTTTGTCGATCAAGTTACGCTGACCTGGTCCTGTTTTCCAAAATCTCTACTCCTCCTCCTTGCAGAAAACCCCAAGAGCAGGCCAAACCATATAAACGGACTGCTCGAAGGGTCGGCTCTAGGAATCCCAAAAAGCGTCCTTCACATACGACCACGGCCGTCAGTAAAGCTCCGGATTCTGTCCATTCTCCCATGAGAATCTCGCGAGCGCTGGAGTAGTTGGATCAATGACCGCTGCGACCACCAAATAAATTCCCAGTGTGCCATGTGGTGCGTATGTATGTATGTATGTATGCATGTATGCATGTATGTTATTTTGTTTTGCCATGCTACATTGTTTTACTTCGTTGAGCTGCGCCATCAATAGCTCACTCTCTTATTATGTGATCGGTGTGTTTCATCAGCTCAGTGCGGGATATATAGGTACAGTGCGACGGACAGAGCGGTTACGGGTGAACCGTCACATAGCTCACGCCCGCCATAGCCACTTTTCGAATTTCTCTGGCTCCAAGCTCTTGTCCACCATATTCATGCTCGTCTTTCACCGCTGCCCGCACTTGTGAGAGTCGAAATGCTTCAAGGCCCGGCCCCAAAATCACCCCCTTGGCCACTCGCGGATTCGTTGTCCCCGATCCTATTACAAGCGTCAAACGAAGCTATCCAAGATGCCGAAAGATTGACGTGTTTTTATTCTTATTACATCATCGAATTCATGACTACTAAGAGTCACTTGAAAGCGAACACTATGTAGAGAATGGCTTGCGAAGGCCCTATATTCATAATTCGTGAGGTGGCCGCTGGGTTCAACATAAATCGACGCACTATCAATGATTGGTGGAAGAAACACGACTCATTTGATGAAAAGAAAATGCTGCTCACTCCCTCCATAGCCACTTCTCGAATTCCTCAGGTTTCAATTTCCTGTTCGCCTTTTTTGTGCTCGTCTTCCACCGCCTCGAGCACAGCTCAAAGCTGGTATGCTTCGAAGGATGCAGCACAAAAGATTTCATTTTCTTCGTCTCAGGCGAGTCCTCGCCCTGGTACACGACACTCATTTCGTATGACTTTTCTGCAAAGATGCTCGCTCGGGTCTGATCTCCGTGCGCGATGCAAATTTGAAATGCGTCAAAGTAAGCTCGGGTGTGGAGACTCGTCGTGGATGCCGGATATTCCTCATATAGGAGCCTCAGCATGGAGCGGCAGTGTGCGAGACTCTTCTCTGGCTGTGTCATCATTTGCAGCGGATTGGCAATCGCGCGGTCATGATTTTCCATCTCGGCACGTCGGCCATTGCTGGCTTGGATGTCGGCAGCAGGGAGGACGCACATTTCGCAGGCGCAGTCAAACCCGAATTTTTCCTTCAAATAGCGACGCCGCTCCGTGGAACTGCCACTGGGAATATAGGCAATGGTGATTTCTTCGCCAGCCGCGATGTCTCGGATGGCGTGTATGGTCTCGTGCTTTGCCTCCTGGTTCCATGTCTGTTGGCAATTTGGACGGCAGGCATGATTGATGAGGCAGAGCGTAGGATAGACTGCGCCGGTGGACGAGCCTTCGCCACAAGCAAGGGCATTCGTCTGAACAATACCGGTAAATGGGAGCTGTACTCCTCGAAAGCTGTTGTGAAGGCAGAAGAACTGTCCGGCTTCCTTCTCAGACAGTTGGCGGAGCTGGTTCCCAATATTCTTCTCCATCGCAGTTGCGGAAGTTGGGCCAGCAGCAATAACAAGAGGCTTCTCAACGAGGATCCTGGTGCCCTTTGGGATACAGACGCGAGCCATCAGACCTCTTCCCTTGCCGGGCAAGTCTTTGATTTGATATAGTGGAACGTCAACCGGTGAAGACTCGATGCCGATAGGGCTCTTGATTACGTCCGCCTACAAGTTTCCAAGCAAAGTGAGCCACAACCCTCACAATATGGGAAAATATCCCATCACCGAGTGTTGTCGACCTACCTGCTTGTATGAACGGACTGATTCGTGGACCTCGTCCCAGGAGTGATGACCTTGTTGATCAAAGAGCTCGTTCCAAAAGACAACACGGGAACCAAAATGCAGCTTGGCGCACTCGAAGACAGTGCGAATATATTTCTCGGGTTCTGGTTCTACGCTGACCCTGGAGCTAAACCGCAGAAATTTGGACCCCTCGAAAGGCAGCGTGGGACGCTCTCCGACCTGGAACAGGATATGGTCCGCTTTCACCTCGACTCGTGGATCGTTCAAGTAGCCTTTCTTAATCTTGTCAAGGAAGGCACCCCACTTGGATATATCCTCCCATTGCGAGGTTAGGCGCGGAACCATGTCGAAGCCCATGTCGATACCCATTATAAGTCGTTCTTCTTGTTCATCGGCTTTGTGGGAGCGCCTTAGCAGGTAAGAAAGGCAGGACGGAAGTCTTCAGTTCCCAAGAAAAAAATATTGACGGGCACATGTTCACTTTATGCGCGAGGTTGACGGACGCAGTGCCCAAGGGCAAGCTGCCGCAAATTGCGAATCGGAGTCTACACCAGTTTGATTCGTTTGCTTCTCGGGTTATTCAAGCGCAGGTCGTTTGCGTTTGTGTTTGCGTTTACACTTGCGTTTGCGTTTGCATTTGCTATCAAGACTTCAAAGCTTCAGTTCGCAAGCAGTCATCCCTTTGCTGATACGTTGCCCGAAGAATATCTCCTGTCCTGAGAACAACGTTGTCAATTGTCACCAAAACAACTCGCTGATGTCGAGAGTTGGCACAAGCATCACTCTCGCCTTGACTCAGATATTTCAACAGACTGGAAGACGCAGTTCCCGGCTGGGTTTGTTGAGCACGCGCCTTCGCTTAGACGAAGTATCCAGGCAATCTTGGCACTCTCCCTTGATAGCTGCCAGTCAATGGGTATCACAGAAGAGTGAAATCGGTATGGCATGTCGCGCCTCTATTTCACCATTGCCGATATGCACTGCTTACGATGAAATCTGACCTCTGCATTATATGCTAGCGTCCTATGCCAATACGCAATGTAGATCGTGGTGATCAGCACTCCGAGACGTCATACATGTGGCTATATAAGTTAGCATGGTCGTGGTCTTGGTAGATGTGACGAGTGTCCAAAGCGCCACAAAGGCATACTGAAAAATGAGCTTTGCCAAAATTCTCTTGCCACACTTCATTCTTCCCGATTCCCGATACGTAGCTGGGGGTACCTACTCGTCTACCGCGGTGCAAACGCCATCCTTCCATCCCGCTCCATCTGTCATGCTTCATATGATGGACAAAGAGAGAACAGAAGAAGGCGGTTATATCCGCAAATACGGATGTACTCGTGCAAGTTAGAGTAGAGTCTTTGGTGGTGATCCGATAGGTTGGAACAGTGCGATCTAAGGAAGACAACAACGGGCAACGCGGGTGCAGATATCGTACAGCACAAAGAAAGTCCTAAGCATGATAGTACTGGCCAGTCGGCTGCGCCATCGTCTCCTCTGTGCACCAAAAGTCGTGTCGCACTCATGGCCCTTTCCAGAAGGGACACAGCAGCTCTCCGGCGCGAACTTGGCTCTCGCTCTCTACCAGAGGCAAACCTACCTCCCAACTTCAACGACGAACAGCGCGGGCAAGATCAAGACCCAAAATTTGCATTCATCCCTTCTGTCTCATGACGTGGTATCAAAAAAGAAAGGGCCGTCCTTCTTAGAGAGCTCATCTTCATACTCGTACAAAATCGTGCCGCTGGCACAAACAGCGCAGTGATACATGATGGCAATAAACGTCAAGGTTTTAGACAAGGAGAAGAAAAATAGGAAAGAGAAAAGGCAAAAAAAAAAAGAAAAAGCCCCTGGCAGTTGGCGAGAAGACGTGTACATGTCCGGCGCCCTCCAATACCCTACTCTTCCATGGAGCTCGTCGCGTGTACCTAGCATGCTGCACTGAGGGAAGATACCATATCGCATTTGACAAGTCGTCTATGTGTGCCTGGAACGCCTGTCCGTGCTGCAAAACGATTACAAGGAAGTGAAGCAAGAAATGTGAAAAGAACAGAAGGAATGTGTCAGAGAGCCACGTCCGTGAGCACATTTCTTCTTAGCAAAAGAGGTGCAGATAAGTGCAACTAAAAAGTATTATTAAGAGTTGGGAGGAGCAAGCTGTGTTTAACCGTCGCGTTTCTTCGTCGGAGGGAGGTTGTAAGGTTCGTTCGTCGTAAGCGTTCATCGTGTACTCCTTGCGCAGGACCGCTATTCTATTCTTCTTCTTCTTCTGTGCCGGCATTCTTGACTGCAATCGTCGCAGTTGGGATGTACGGCTTCTCTCGTGAGGTCGCATTCTGCACTGACCTCTGATCAACTCAGGTCGCATCTCCTGTTGATTCGTGGACTCCGAATCAATTGCCGTTGTCGGGCTAGACTCTGCATCTCTTGTATTTGCGGCTAGGGCAATGATCGCAATTGAAGGACACCTGTCTGGGTCCGTCCCGTGCACTCTGATCCCTACATCATCTGTGCAGTCGGTGCCCCTAAGCTATTCTGTCCGAGTCCATCCCGAAGCGCATCCTGAAGCTCAGCGATTTGCGCCATCATGGCCAGCGAATGCTGCGACTGTTGTTCTAGTTCCGCTCTGAGCTTCTCATTCGCCTCGCGTGCCCGTTTAATTTCGCCTCGTAGCTCCGCAATTTCGTCGCTTTGCCCACTCCATCGACGCTTGCGCTTCGTGCCCGACTTTTCGCCCTCGTTGTCCTCAGGAGTCGTGACCCAGTCCGCGGCAGTGACGACAGCAGCCGCGGCCGCGGCGACAGGTAGTTGTTGCGGTGGCGGTGGTGGTGTGATTCCTCCCCCTTCGCTGTTTGTGTGCACTCTGCGTAAATGTTCGTTCAGATTTTCCTGTCTCGAGAAGCCCTTGCCGGTGTGTCGTTTGCAGTTTGGGTGAGGACAGTTGACGGTGTTCTTTGGTCCGCCGTGTTTGCCATGCACTTCGCGCTCGTGTCTCAGCAGACCGCCTGAATACGTGAACCCCGGCAAGTTTTCGCATCCTGCCGCAGGGCACCGGTACGGCCGCTCGTGTTTATCCATATGCTTACTGTTCATGTGAACGGTTAGTTGCTTTTCTCTTGGTTTCTTTGTTTCTTTTCGTTATGTATTTAGATAGCATGAACAGATCTGCGACAGAGCAACTTACTTCCATTCGCACTTTCGTGAGAACGCGCGCACATCCTCCTTGCAGTCCTCCAATGGACAGTGAAATTTGCCGTCTGCCTGTTTGACGGCGTCGCGTTCGGGCTTAGCGATAGTCTTGATGCGCATGGAAGCAGGCGATCCCGTACCGGGAGAAGGCTCCTTGCTTTCGGGAATCGGGTCGGTCGGCAGTAGCGGCGCATGTAGAGCATCTGGTATCGGTGACGGGAACTTGGAATCCAAGTCCAGCGGCGCCGAGTCCTGGACGGCGCATTCATCGTCGCCGACCATGATGCCCCGTTCATCTCCTATCCTATCATCCCCTATGCGGTCGTCTTCTAGGAGAGCTGCATCGGCCGTGTAATGGCTTAGATGCGCTACCACCTCGGAGTCTGTGTATCGTTGATCGACGCCGTGGTCTTCGCCGTGTTCCTCGCCTAGGGGGGGGTAGGCACCCTCATGCATGAAGGACCTGGGCTCATAAGCGACACTCATGATCGCGAGTGCTCGATATGCTGACGGCAAGGTCGCTCTTAGGTGGCGCGACAAAACCCTCCGGGGCAAGGGAGGTGGCAGAAGTCGACGGCGAGGGCTGAGAATCAGAGGCGCCGGACGCGCGAGGTGTGCGTTCGCGTCGTCAGCGGCGCAAGGGCGACCGCGCAGCTTTGTCGCAGCGGACGTCGGCGCTGGTGTCACCGGATGCTGATGCTGATGCAGATGCGAGAGCAGGTTGTGTGTCTCTCGACGCAGCGAAGCGCGGGCAGCGTCGGTTGGTGGTGTTTTGCTGGCCTGAAAATTCTGGTATGAAAAAGGAGTTAAACCGTCCATGTCTCCGGCGGGAGAGTTTATTAGCCAAGGCTTGTGGACTTGTTATGAAAGATCACGTGATAAGGGGGCCAGTCGGATGTTGCAACTTGCGTCACCGGTTCTTGCTTCAATCATGCGAGTCTTTGATGCTTTTGCGGCTTCTAATGCTGCTCCTCTTCTCTCACAGCATTATCAGACAGGCTAGTCCAAGCTATTTTATGGTCTTTAGATCCCGTCAGACTGTCAAATCGTCAGGCGTAAACATTTCGTCTAGCTCTAGCCTCTATTCACGGACTCATGAGTCACTGGCCGTGTCGACTCAGCCAAGCCTGCAACTTCGACGTGTATGTCCGCAATTCAAGGAAACGTTGTCATCCTTCCATCAGATTCGAGCCACCGTCCAGTAGTCCTCATTGCCGGTCAGTAAAGCCAGTGCCACCGCCTCTTGAGTCTTGCTCCCCTGCAACGGGCAGTGTGCAACATGGCATGAGAGGAGCAAAGCAAAGCAGCTCAGCACCGGAGTCATGTCTGTGCATGCTACATACCATAAATTCAACGCCCAAACTCTGTCTGAAGAGACTTCGACTGTCTTCCAACTCCATGATTCCACGAGCTTAGCTTCCACTGACATTGTCATCCTGGACCACACGTGTTGTCGGCGCTATTAAGCTCTGTCAAGCATTGTGCGGCTACGTCTCCGAAGGGCGGCACACTTCAGATTTTGTGCGTCTGACGCTATGTCGTCCAAGGGCGCCATGTTCTTCATCGTGTTGTCAGATGCGTAATCAATGTCCATGGTGGCCTGACTCGGTTCGTTCGGCTTTCGGTAGCCACCAGCTGGCCAGACACGTCGACGTTTCATATCAGGACTTCTGGAGCTGGTTCTGCCGTACTAAACGGCGCTTTAGTTTCATGGCATAGGTTAGGGACGGGTAATACGTAGAGTAGAGCCCTTGATCGTGGACGCTCTAACATTGCATAACATCTCTGCACTAGCCACCCTCGGTGCGATTGAGGAAATTTTGCTCATCCACGCTATGCTAGAACCCGGTCAGGCAATGTATCATGCATTACGCAACATGGCAGCAGCACGACTTCATTATCAATCATGGACACGGTGACACAATAGCCTCAAGATGCTCCTCCACCCCTGCCACCTCATGCGGCGTGAGTGAGACGTCGACCGATAGCTCATAAATCGTCAGCTGCGCTAGATAATTGCCCAGCCACCAAGTATCTACGGAACAACAAGTTTCGAAGGAGGCAGATGGTCAGACGTGCACACGATATTGCCTCCCAACAGTGACATAGAATCTGTCTGCGCTACCTCCCGCGTTCACGATACATGTATGCCTAAATGACCTCGATGTGGACACGACATTTACATATTCACAAGTTATCTACTGGGCAGCCTGGGCAAGACTAAATACTCAAAAGAAAGAAGTTACCCCCCATGAAGTCCCCAACGATAGCGTACCAGCATTGTCGTTGAGAAAAAAATTGAAACAGAAAAAGCACTCTATCCAAGAACGCTCTCCCGGCAATAGCGTAGAAGCACTGTCGCCGTCGAAAAACTGACCACTTTCTCTTTAGACAGCGCGTTCGGAAACGGATAGGGGTATCATGACTATGTCTATGTACATTTGAATAACAACAAATAATGCGGAAGAATAAATATCAATGTGAGATTCGTCGCGTTGGTATTGATACTTATGAACATACGGTATCATAGTGGGCATTTTTCATGCTGTTCCGGATACAGTAAAGAGGAAGACTGGTAGCACTTGGCGATATGAAACAAACCAGGCTTTCAAGATGAGATGCAGATGGGTTGCAAATGTGCCCCTATGGAAGTAACAAGACACAGGTTTTTCAACGACGGCTGTCTGGCCGGCTCACCCCTGCAGAAGACCAAGCGCACATTCATGTGGCCCGAGACGTGGCCCAACAAGCAGAAATATTTCCGAATCCCCGCTGCTGCGTCTCCCTCCTCGCGGCACCGTCCGGAAACTCGCCCGAGGACTCATCATGCAGCTTCGTGCTTCGTGGGTTACCCAACATCCGCAGTAGCAGCATCATGACCAACGCGCTGAGGATACTCAAGCATAGGATACCAATCATGGCGAGGTTGCTAGCGCGGAACTGATGAGGCCCCTTTTTTGCATCCTCAGGCCAGCCTGTGTAGAGGGCGTACGTGGTAGTGATGCTGCCTAGGTTGCCCAGGCCGGAAACCAGGGCCGTGGCAGCCGCGACACCGACTTCACCGTGGCGATGCTGGAAAATCTCCGATGTCCAGGCCATGCAGATGGGCACTGTTGGGCCGAGTCCAAATCCTACCATGAGGAGGCCGCCGTAGCGGGCCCAACCATTGTCGAGGGCAAATGTGGTGACGAGGAGGCCCGCGATCTGGATACACGCGGCTCCAGCGAAAAAGAAGGCTCGTAGACTGTGGAAACGGTCGGAAAGGGGCGTCACCATGAGAATGGCAATGAGATCCATGATCCAGATGGGGGCGAAGAGCAAGCTCACGGTTATGGCACTCGCCTTTGGCTGAATCGCAGCTATGATGACGGAACCATAGAGTTGGATGCCGATGCCGACGCCAACGACGCCAAAGTACATGAGGATCAAGGGCCACAGCCGCCAATCCAGGAGCACGAGTCCCAAATCCTTCATCGTCCACGGCCGAGAGTGGTACACTCGTCGTAGATCATGGTAATGGACCACAGCGTCCTGTCCGGTGAGCGCCTCCGGCGTGCTGGGCATCCAGTCTAGCCACTTGGGCCGATGGCGCACCTCGCCCGGTGCCAATGGCCTATCAGGAAGCCACCACAGCAGCACGATGCTAAGCACAATGCCGACCAGCCCGTACAGAAGAAACATCCAACGGAAACCCTCCAAGCCACCCGCCCCATCCATGAGCTGGAAGCCCGCAGAGACCAGGCTGACCACAGCCGCGGAGACCTGCGAGGCAGTAAAATACATGCCGATTCGCTTGCCTGTCCGCGAGGGAGGGTAGAACAGAGTCAGGTAGAAGGCCATACCGGGCCACATGCCTGCAAGAACCATACCCAGCAAGAACCGCAGCAGCTTCAGACTCGCAGCGCTATGAACAGCGGCAAAGCACGCTCCCACAACGCTGGTGGCCAAAACGATGCGAGCCATCCACGCGCGGGGGTTCAGTCGAGTCATGGCCAGATTGGATGGGAAGTCAAAGAGGACGTACGAGACGTAGAAGAGGGCGAGGGCTGTGGAGGTGTCTTTGGCGGTCAGGCGCAGCACCGTCATTAAGTCGTGCTTCTGTGAGACATTCATGGTCTGGGCAATGCCAATGTTGGAACGAATGGCCGAGCACAGGAAATACAGCAGCCAAAAGGGCGGGATGATTCTCCAATCAAGTTTTCTTTTTGGAAAAGAGCCGCCAAGGAGCAATCGTTAGCCTAATGTTCCTAAATGTGTTTCGCCTTGTTTACTTGGGGATGCTCCAGAGGTTGCGATAGTTCAAAGATTGGTAAGATATCTCCCTCAATCAGGTTTCCTTTCTCTCCCCATTGCGAAGCCGAAGAGGGAAAAAAGCACGACGTTGGAAAACTATACCTGTATACTCTGTCCACCGTTTCCATATCGTAATCGTGATCATCGAGCTGCAGGCCGCCGCGCTCCCTGCTGCCCAGATGCCCATCCCCATCTTCACTGGCGGCCATATCGGCGGTCATATCGGCGGTCTTGCGGACATGAATCGTCAAGTGCACCTCGATGCTCATAATGGGCCCTCGCACCGGACAAGCTCAGTCGATGCTGGCCCGGTAACCTGTCAAATTGCCAGCAGTACAACCAGTCGCCCTCGCCAATGGCGCAGATGTGCCGTGAACAAGATGCCGAGGTGCAAAACTGTAATGAGATCTACAACACACCCGTGAGGTGTCGTCCCCAGGTACGAGAAAGTTGAAACAGACCGGCGAAGAAGAGGAGAACGAAACAGTAGAAGGCGTATGTGAGAATCAAGATGGATGAAAGATTTCGCCCCCACGCCAACAAGCCACGCCGGCATTTTGTGAAATGCGCTCCGGGGATTTGTTGGAGTCTACTCCGTAGTAAAGGAGTCAAGGACCCACTGCGCAATATACCTCGAACGTATCTAAAGGTACGGAAACGAGCACCGAAAGTCGACGCGATGCGCCACGCGACCGAACAGAAATGTTACAATTAAATCGTCAGTTGGTCGATTCTGCCGAGGCCCAATGGACCCCCTCTCGGTCCAGCGTCCAGCGAATTTCTAGAGAATGGGTACTCCGTACAGCATCTCGATTATCTCCCACTGGTTATCCATGACGAACACACATGTACATGTACTCTGTACGTAGTTTTATTAGATCCTGCAGCGGTAAGATCTCCGTTCAACAAAAACACGTGTGAAGTGCTGCTTGCATGCCACATATGAACCATGTACATATATACATACATACATACTTAAGTATGTACTCCGTAGAAACTTGAAAGCTTGATCTGATGACATGGCTCGTCATGTGGGGGAGAAAAGGGGGAAGATGTACAGCCCCACCAAGTGAATAACGCGAAACACCAAATGGACCCATTTTGGATCACCACACCTATTAATTTCACTTTTCCGCAATCTGGCCATTCAAAATGCCAAAA
Source organism: Claviceps cyperi (assembly GCA_018360075.1). Taxonomy (NCBI): domain Eukaryota; kingdom Fungi; phylum Ascomycota; class Sordariomycetes; order Hypocreales; family Clavicipitaceae; genus Claviceps; species Claviceps cyperi. The sequence continues at coordinate 13,682 of SRPQ01000626.1, forward strand.
ATTATTAAACGGGTGCACAGTGGTGGACGCCTTATATTCACTATAAGCTGACTCTATAGTTCACATTGACAACGATTGATTCTCGCCAGGATAAAAATACCCTTTTGTGTGGTCACGTGACCGTAGCCCTGACTAACCCAATCCGTCAACACCGCGGCTTACACTGCGATTCCTCAACAATCCCCCTCAGTGCATATCGCGGTGTTGCCTTCTTCCTGTGAAGCTTACAGTGCTCGGCGTGGATCTACTTGGAGAGTCCCATTTGGCTTTTGAACCTCTCGAATGCAATCC